>JBBPCZ010000034.1:4293754-4319480 GCA_037974445.1 Brycinus macrolepidotus
TATGTGTAATTACATAAGTTATACTACTGTAATCCATCTGTAACAGTGAATACATCACTAGTTACTTTACTGCTGTGACCGAAAGGTGGGACCATTGTTTGCTTGTTTATAAACCCCTTTTCCTTTAAGAAGAGTAGTCTGATTAAAACTGTGTAGAGTAACATAAAGAAATACGCACCTATATATTGTTGCTGTTACAGAACTATAATTTTGCACTCATTCAGTCTGGAACATTCAGTTCAAACTCTGCTGTGGAATACAAAAACACGTGGAAACGAGCAGGTCCGGATGTGAATTTTTTTCGGAATAAAAAAGGATACACCGAGGAATCTGCTCCTTTTCTTATGGGCATTTTAACACATCCTTTCAAGGTCACTGCATGTTTTGAATAAGCAGTGATAATCCCTGTTCCTAGAAGTCTCAAGAATGTGTGAATGTGTGTTTTAATGACTACAGGCTCACCTCCTGACCAGTACTGTAGCTGATCCTTATTAGTTTGCATGCAGAGCAGGCAGATCTGTTAATGAAGCTATAGCTTTGAATTCACTAGATGTTCTACAGGAACTTGAAGCCCCCTTGGATTGGCTCCTTAAATTAAGTGCTGAATAAGCACAAGCTTTCTTGGTCTTAGACTTACTGCAGCACAGAAGCTAAGCCGTAAAAATCAATTATAGATTCTCAAAAACCTTGTCCATGAGCACAGGAGCTTGACAAGGGTGTGTCCTGTCTCCTCTGTCATATTCTGTGGATACAAACAACTATATACAAATCCTCATGATTCATCCTCATGGGATTATTTCTCCTGATGATGAAACGGCTTATTAGGAGGACGTCACTCGTATGATTGACTGGTGTCACAGTCATAACTTGCAGTTGAAAAAGAGAGCTGTAGAGGAACCTGTTTAGGAAGAAAACTGGATGGGGCATTTATCTTTAGTAGTGATCAGGAAGTGGGGCTTTGGGTAGTTTCAAGCCTTTAGGCACCACTATCTCCTCTTTGCTAAAGTGAGAAAATAACACTGTTATTTCTATCATACATAAGGATCATCAAAAATTGCCCTTTTTGAGGCAACTTGGGAGGGGATGTTACAGTTTTTTTTGGGCAGTGACAGAACCTATACTTACCATCCAGTAAGTGTAGCTCAGTAGTACCACTGGATCCGATCAATAAGAGGACCCCTTGGCATCTTAAATGTCAAAAAAGGTCTTATATTTAAATTTAGGGATGTCCAGTCTCAGCATATTTTAATGTGTCATCTACTGGATAAACTTAGCCCGAATTATTTCCAGTCTGTGGTTTATGTTTGCGACACTGTAGAGCTGACATAAACGGGCCTGCAGCAGTGTAGCATATTTTCATTAGGTAAGGAAGTGGTCTAAATGTCTACAGTAATGAACTGTTTTTAAGAGGAAAATAAAAATTGATAACACCTGCATTGCCACTGTTTCCTTTTGTCTGAACATGCACATACAACACAACTGTGCGGTAACTATGCGCAGTCTATTTTTTGCTGCTTACTGCGAGGGACCGCTGCAATATTTTTTCAGAAACGAGCTGCAGCTGGTTGAAAACAAAGCTGTAGCAGAAACACTCTGCTTTACCTGTGGTTTTAAACAGCAGTTAGCAAAAACAGCACATTTTAAACTGAAAGCATCGGCTTCTGTGTGCCTGTTAGAGCAGAGAGTAACATATTCATAACCCCATAAAGACACTAATCAGGACATCCCCAATTTAAGATTATGCATAAAGACCATACTAAAAAGAGTCCTTCATTATATTATATAATATAATTATAAACTATTATAAACTAATGCAGAATAGCTCATCAAGGGTCCAAATCAAGCACTGATGAGGGGCTAGACAGCACAACCAATCTCAAAGGATCTCAAAGCATAAGTCCATGTATTTCAACCAATTGGCTTGAACATAAAAGACATTAATATATGACATATTTGAGCATGTGCATTGTTATGTAATGAAAACGGTATTAATAGGAAACTATGGTCCACATTCCAAATGGTTCTCTGCATTTAAGAAACTCTAGCATTTTCCAAGCACTTTGCCTTTTTAAATTCTTTATTCTTAAAAATGGCTCTGATCACCTCATTGTGATTTTTATTTTACGAGGTTACTGCTTTTAGTGCTCTTATGCAGTACAACAAATGTACAGAATACCCTGGTGCACGAGAGAGCACTGAGAAAACCTGCCTTAAACCTGAATGCTACTCATATGCTACTATATGCTACTCACATGCAGTATATGTATTTATATTTATGGTTTATCCCGTAATAATAATGTTTGTTGAACCAAACCATATCTACAGGACTCTTACTTTCAACACAGGCGGATATGGATGTTTGAGAAATCAATGGCAGAGCAGTGGGCAGTTTTAGTGATCTTGTTCAGTGCATTGTGCCTGTGTGTGTATGTGTGTGTGTGTGTGTGTAAATGCCTAGTTTCCCCAGTTCTGGTGTGTTTTGAGGTAAAACTACATGGTAAGATGTTTAAGGCAGGTCTTGTGAGGAGAGCAATCAAACGCAGACACAGCGGCGACTGCTGCTTCAGAATGTATGAGAGTGATGAAATGGATTTTTCGGAAAGCACAGTGCATTGCCTATGGGCCGTACAGGTGTAGGAGGACCTCAGGACAGACACGCACGCTCCCTCTCTCTTGCTCTTTCTCCCACAACAAGCACACACAGCACAAGCCCACACTATTTTGGACTTTCCATCAGCAGAAAAGTGATGGAATGTTTCGAGGTTGCCTGAAGAGACACATTTTTTGTCTGTGTGACTACCACTACATCAAGAATAACACGTACAAGCACCAGCGCTGCTTGTACCCCCATCCATCATAAGCCCAACTCCAGCCAGCATACCACTGCTCCAGCAACTGCTGATGCGGGGCCCAGGCATCATTAGAGACAGGGCCGGTATAATGGGGGCCGTGGATCATTATAGCAGGGTTTTATAATGGGATTTACACTTTATTGGGCTGAAAACAACACCTTTACATTCGCTCAGTCTGCAGAGAAAGAGGGCATGATGACATTTCTTGCACTCTGATTTTCATTTAATCCTTAATCTGCTAAATACTTAATGCCAAATTGACAATCATTACGAGGGGCTTAGCTGGCATGGGTTCCCAGGGAAAATCCAATAGTATTGTGGGAAAATAATTAAACATACAATTAGTTTGGAGGCTTAAGAGGAGAACAATATGAGCCTTAAATACCTCGATGCATTTCAAAAAGTGGCGCACAAACAAGCACAAGGGTGTAAAAGTTCAGTTGGACTCCTCTATTCCTCTCTGCCTCATTTTGTAAAGTGTCGCTGTCCAACACATCCTTGAATCTGTAAAATGGTAACTGTGTACCCTTGATTCTGAGTGTACTTAACAGTCATTATTTGCCTAAAACAAACTTTGTACTTCTGATACACATCTAGGAAAGAGATATGTAATTCACTTTTAAATATAAAGGGACCAATAAGGAAGAAAATTCTCTGATCTCTGAATTAGTAACTTTATAGTAGAAGAAAAAGATCTTAGCGTTGTTCTTTGAAACAAACTTGACTGAATATCAGAAAATAAATAAATAAATAAATAAATATATGAACACTTTTATAAGTGTCGATGTAACTTAGTCCAGTTTTCTTAACAATAACATTTTCCATCGATATGTATTCCGTCATTGTTGTAGTGGAAAAAAAACAAAACATGCATTGTTCAAAAATATGCATTGTTCATATCGGGATATCAGGGGCAGGGACAAACAGAAATCACAATTTATGGCTACTGTGAAAAGAGGTGAACATAAATATACATTAATGATTTTATGAGGTTATTTTGGATAGTTTCTAGGGGTCAATTCATTATGAAGTGCTTACGCAATGTAAATAATAGACATTTTCAAAATGTTTATTTCAAAAACAACATGAAGGCAGTTACAGCAATGATATGTCTTGTTTGTAATTACAGGATTTGTGTCTGAATTTGTGTATAACAGAGAGAGAGACAGAGACAGAGGGAATATTTGTGAGTGTTATTAGACAGCATTGCCAAAGTAACGGGGGTTAGGCACCTTCTCTGGGGAGAAGCTGTCCTTAATTATGCCTGCACGGATCATCAGTCTCCTGCCTGCTCTCTGCACACAGGCCACAGCCCCTGTCAAGTGTGTGTGTGTGTGTGTACCGTGTGTGCGTGTGCTTGTGCTTGTGTGTGGGTTCTACTGATGGATTAACTGTTTAACAGCTACAAATCTCATCACACACTCTCCTGGGAGCATGGTCCATTTGGGAGAATTCTCATCAGGGAAAACTTCAAAAAGGCCACACACCCACCCACACACACACAGATACACACCCATACACAAACACACACACACACACACACACACACACACACACACACACTCATGCACACACACAGACACACATACCATAGCTAGAGTGGGGATGCACAGTAAGGTAGCTGTAAAAATGCTGTTGATGTAATTGGTTCTAATGACTCTAAATCCGCTCACTGATTTGCTTCTGATTGTACAATTAGACCTACTCCAATCAAGACACACAACTGACAGGTGAGAGTGCATCTCTCCCCACAGAATTCCTAAAATCACCCTGTAATGCTCCACAGTGAGTCTACTCAAATGATTTGGTTTGGTTGTTTTCACACCTCAACAGCTTTTGACAGAATTTGGCAGGAATACAAGTGCTCTGTTACTTCCAGTTTCACAAAAAAAACTTTCACTAGCTTATAAGTGTCATGTTGATTTCATATATCAACATACGCACTGACTATATACACACATTGGCACACGTAGTTGATTGCTCATGTCGGGTGCAGATGGGTTCGCATGTCATTTTTGAATAATATGTTGTGTTCAAATTTCATATTCTGGCAGTCCACCTCCCAGTTCAACCAGATTTACCCATGTAGTCTACATGATCTCCTGCTTTAATTTTTCTCCCTGCTTTATTCTCCTTTCTTATTTCATTATCTTAAAACAAAATTTGATATTCCATGCTGAAGTAGACTCTGACACTGAAGATATTGATATATGAAGATACTGACAATGAAAATGAAGACCAATCAAATCAAGGGTTAGATATTAAGCAAAATTAGGGTGCACAAACAATCAAATGAAGTGCATCAAGTTGTTTTAAAGCTGTACTCAATTATGTGGTTCAGTTTCAGACAGAATTTTAAAAGCTCGGGTCAGTTTTGGACTTAACACAATGTGGTTTGGGTCAGACTGGGTTCGAAGAAATTTTGGTCTGGTTCAGTCTTGCACGTAGTGAACAATGCAGCTTCAAGCACAAAACATGCAGTTACACTACAAGTGTATTTCCAAATTAGTGTATTTCGATTAGTCACCCTTACCAAACACTTCTGCCTTAAAGAAGCTTGCCTAATTTGCCCTGTTGACATTTACTGCTTCATGGTATATGTCAGACCTAGAAGGCTAGCCAAAGTGTAACTAAGTAAGCCTCATGCCACCAACTCAAACCCCCAAACTTAGTTATACAATGTGTTACACATGTCACACATGTTAATGTAGTCTCAGTAGATCTTATTAACCTGGGATAACTTAACTATCACTATTTTATATCTCAAATAATATTATAATTAAGATTGTATAACATTTGTGTCGCTGGATCACATTGGCTTTTTGTGTTTATATCTTCTTTTTAAAACAGTTTGTATTTATCAGTTCCAGTGAATAATAGAATCAGAAACAAAAAAGCAGGATCTGATTTTGTTTGCATAAAAATTCTGCTGATGACGTGGAGTTGATGTCGTGAGGACTACTACCGTTTATACCATATAGACAATAACATTTTAGGATGGCATCTATGCTCAGGCTAAATGAACACACTCTAGGAGATAGCTAGGAGATAGCTAGAACCTACTCGTGGAAGGATTAATGTGGTTAATCTTCATGAAGATAAAATTTATTTTTTGTGTGTTAATCTGAAACTTGACAAACCTTTCAGTTTCATATTGTATTTCATTCTCACACTGTACGCGTTTGAATACACGCCAGGGAAAAAAGAAAAAAAAACAGTATTCCAGAAAAAACACTGCCCAGACTCAAAGAATCACTACCGAAACAACAAACATACAAATGTGCTTCTTTGTAGAACGCCAAATGTCTTGAGTGACAAAAGTAGGGTTGTCAGCTGTAGCCATCACGCGCTCATAGAAGAAACAACGGTCACCCATGGCCCCTGCGTTTCCTGAGTGTAATTGAGTATTAATGGAGGCATGACCCAGCCTATGTGAGAGTTGTTATCAGAGGGCCGTGGCTGGTGAGTGCGGCTGTGTTGTAGAGGCTTGGTTATCTATTATTTATGAGGGATTACTCTCTTCGTCTGTTCTCTCCAGTGCGCAATATCAAGGTGCCCATTGGGCCGAGTACACACATCCACACCCACCAAAGCCCCTTTTTTTTAACCTTGAGGGTGAGCCCATTATAAACGCACATGTACATATGAAAGCATGTGTGCACACTTAAACACACACACACACACACCTGAGCTGCTCTGAGAATGGTAGGATGTTCCATGCTACTTGTAGCATTTGGAGGCTTAGCCAAGTAGACCATACCCAGCCCTCTACTCATGTGGGCCAACCAAGAAGGAGGTGCAGCAGCTGCTTCCCTGCACTAAGTTGGCCTTGTTTCATATGCATATAAATATTAATAAAAAACCTCTCCGTGGGACTTAGTCCTGCTATGCTTCTGTAATCTCCCTCAAATGAAAGGCTGTGCTCTAGAGACCTGGAGAAGGAAAGAGGTAAAAAAAAAAGGAAGAAAAAAAAAACACAAGGGCTCCTTTGTGATTCATCATTTGGAGATTGTCTCCAACGTGGATAAGATCTGTAATCCATCACAATCTCTCTTCTTATTAAATTCTTAAGGATACACTTTGCTTCTCCCTCCATGCGCTCCTCTGTCCTCTCCCATTTGAGGGATAAATAGAAAATGCAAGCAAAGGAGTGATAAATTCCCTCCCCTCAGCTCAGCCTTGCATTCGGCTGTTGTGGTGTATATTGTGTTGCCCTGGTCTTGTGCAGAATTTAAGTTTGGACAGGAGGCGTCTCAGTGGAGGGCCGGTCAGACTAAGTGAGTATAGATAACCGCTTCAGAAGGCCAAGGTGGGTCTGTTTTCAATCAAACACACACATACGCACACCTTTGGGACTTATTTGGTTGATACATAGTGTGACAAAGAGTGTGTGGCTCTATTTAAAAAAAAAAAAAAAAAAGAAAAATCAGTTTTTAGTGTCAGTTCCAGGAGACCTTTTACTTTGTCACAGGTTCTCCTTTCTTGTGAACAATCCCTTTCCTCCCTAGCTTCACCCCCTCATTATCCTTTATGCCAGTATCTAGTTGTATTATGTCTTTCACCCACAACATTAAAACCATTGACAGGTAAAGTGCATAACATTGGTTATCTCATGACAATGTTATCTGTCAAGGGGTGGGATATATTAGGTAGCAAGTCAGTTCTTTGTGTCGGAAGCAGGAACAATGGACCAAATTATGATGGGTAGACTTCTGAGTCAGAGTGTCTCCAAAGTGGCAGGTCTTGTGGGGTGTTCCTGATATGCAGTGGTTAGTACCTACTAAAAGCGGTCCATAAATGGACAACCGGTGAATTGGAGACGGGGTCATAGGCAACCAAGACTCACTGCTGACTGTGGAGTGTAAAGGTTGTGGTTTGATCCCACTGAATAACTACTGTAGCACAAATTTCTATAATTCAGTTCATGCTGGCCATGATAGAAAGGTGTCAGAACACAGAGTACATTGCAACTGTATATAGGAATGCATAGCCGCAGACCAGTCACAGTGCCCATGCTGACCCCTCTCCATCACCAAAAGTGCATACAGTGGGCAGGTGAGCACCAAAATTGGACTGATAGAAGAAGGAGGCTTGGTGAATCACGTTTTATTTCGCAGACAGCAGGGTGCAAGAGCATCACTTACCTGGGGGAGGAGATGGGACCAGAACACACAATGAAAAGAAGGCAAGCCAGTGGAGGCAGTGTGATGCTCTGGACAGTGTCCTGCTGAGAAACCTTGGGTCCTGGAATTCATGTGGATGTTACTTTGACACCTATCTAAACATTGTTGCAGACCAAAGGTAAAGGTATTCCTTAATGGCAGTGGCTTCTTTTAGCAGGACAGTGGGGCCTATAAGACTGCAAGAAGTCTTCAGGAATTATCCTGATCCTGATCCACCTTGCAAGTTACAGAATCTGCTGCTAGCATCTTGGTGCCAGATACCAACACACTCCATCTGAGGTCTAGTGGAGTCCTGGCCACAGCAGGTCAGAGCTGTTTAGGTTTCACAAGGGGGACCTACACAATATTAGGCAGGTGGTTAAATGTTACGGTTGATCGGTGAATACAGTGCTGGTTTTGCTTTTGTCTCTTGTGAAATTTTACAGGCCATGTGTCTTTTATTATTTTATATACTGGTCCTTGTTCCTTAATCCAGATGTATTTTCCAGGTTTGTACTGGTTTTTAACTTGCCGTCTCATTATGTCTGAAGTTATGTACTATATACCTTGGACACCTTTCTGTCTGTTTTCACCGCTGCCTTGGACTTTGTTTATGATTGCTTGTTTGGCCCAAATAAAACTCACTCAAACATGCATTCTGCTTTGCCTCACTCATTACATACATCACTTCCCAAAGTCATCTGCACAACAAAACTACTGTCATCTACTTCTTGAGAGTCAATAAGATAATATTGTCTAGCTGTAAATTGGTAGATGTACTCATCCTGCGACACAATCTGTTACATTTTGTTTCCCAGCGACTGCGCCATTCAAACAATAAGCAAAATTTACCACTTGCATATAGAATTCATTGTCAGATTCAGAACAGAGATGCAAACTAAAAGTTATTTTGCCCCGTTCTGATCATAGAAATGGCAAAACCTATCTGAGTGCAGCTTGCATAGCAATATGCAGAGCTGAGATTTAAAGTGAAAGGACAAGCACTCTGGTGGAAGAAGAACGCAGATGTTTTCTCATTAATTGAGGAGAAGAGAGGTGGGGAGAGTGGGTTCAAGGACAAAGCCTTAATGAGTCGTGAGTTGGAGCGACCTTTTGGGACACTGTGCTGAAGACAAAACCCTCACAAGATGTTTCAAGGCACATCACAGATGAGTGGATGAATCAGCATGAGTGAGTAGCTCCGTACATTAGACAAATGAATTAGAGAACTGCTTTACACGTTGGAAAAATGAAGTACTGCATTTCCAAATAATTGGTCCAGAACATGAGGTGGCATGAAGTGGAAGAAGGAGAAGAACATCACTATCAAAAACCAAAGAAAAAAAATGCATTAAGGAGGGTAAGTGTTACTAATTCCAAATACGTTGTCAGGTTAACACTGAAAAATGGCGAACACTAACGCTGACCTGATAGTGGTGCTCCTCTATTGTTCATGCCGGCCCCTTTCCCCAAGTAACCCTCTGTCCTCTTCCTTGGCTGATGGCTTTATCTCTATACCTCACAGTGCAAGGTCGAGCTGAATTACCATCAACTTTTATCTTGGATCACAGATCCCTGGGGCCTACCAGGACAAACCTGATAGCTCCTGCTCATCTATTGACCCTTGAGCTGGGCCTTGCCCTTTTATCCTTGACCCTTCTGTTGGTTTTATCTTTCTAGTAAAGGGGGAGGGGATTCCGATAAGGTATTGTGCTGGAGACAGAGCTGAAACCTGAGGATTGAAATTAATGCTGTTGTCCATGTTAGATTCTCTTATTCTCTACAGCATAAAATATCATTTGAAAATAAAAAAATAATATATGTGTATCTTTTCTAGCAACTGTAGACTGGTTCATCTTTATGAAGCATCCAAAAAATGTAATTGAACCTCGTGAGAATCCTTAGCACACAACTACAATAACATCTACATTTCCACAACCTTATTAATTTCACGCTATTAATTCACTCTATTAGTACAGAACAAGAGCAGGGTTTTTGTGTATAATAAAGCTAATGTTAACATGGTGTCAAATCCAGTGATCTGTGTTGCATGAGAAAAACAGACTCGAATTTGTGGCCTTTGACTGGCCTCTCCAACCGACCCATCTATATTGAAGGAATTACTTAAGCCCTCTTTAAGGCTGGTCTGCTCTAATGCAGCAGAGTTAGGCCAAAAAGGCAGAGCAGTCCTTCTAAACGCTTCCCGCTAGCAGCTAATTCAATAAAAGCACTTCTGCCTCTTGGATGGGAACAGCACACTTATGAATAAAAAAATTAAATAAAAAAATGAGGAAAAAAAATCAAAGCAGAGATTAGAAAACACTCGCAGGTTTGCATGATGGGGGACGCTGTCGATTTCAGCTGCATGCCTCTTGAACACTTCCTGAACATCTTTCGTCTTCGTGTAACCACAGCAACAAAGGCTACAAACTCTATTTGTGGACTTCAAGCTGGAAACTGTCCACACACTGCGCTGTGTGTTTTCCACTGAAAGCACGCGTCTGTGCAAGACAGGCTGAACCGCAACAAATGGGAAGCTTCAAGATTTTGATGAGCGCGAATGTGTGCGGCCCTGTGTTTCCAAGCACGGATGTCAGTCTCTCAACAAGTCGGCAGACTCCCCTGCGATGTCGCAGCCTTTTCGGTGAGT
Organism: Brycinus macrolepidotus; assembly: GCA_037974445.1. Classification (NCBI taxonomy): domain Eukaryota; kingdom Metazoa; phylum Chordata; class Actinopteri; order Characiformes; family Alestidae; genus Brycinus; species Brycinus macrolepidotus. Next base: position 4,304,419 of record JBBPCZ010000034.1, read on the forward strand.
ATTCCGAAGCTCATGTTTGAAAAAGCGAAACACATCCAGTACATCATCCTGTCAGCTTCGAGTTCATAAAACAAGCGATCATGCTGTCACAGAAGTTCCATGTCAATACACTTCTGACGTATAACAGCTGGCTCTGTGCTAATATGATACTAATTGACTTGCATTGCCTCCTCTCCTACCGCCGCAGTCTATGTCTTATCAAAGGAAGCCCGTGTTCAAACCCAATTTACAACTGATGCCAATCAACAATCACGAGAATCAGGCCTGAAATGTTTTGAGCAGTCATAAAAGACATAGCCCCAGGAAGCAATCAAGGAGAGTTGAGAGAGTTATTAATTACAAAGAGCGAAGAATAACCTCTCGCAAAAGAGGCCCAAGTGGAATGACAGGCATTAACCCCTCAGGGCTCACTTATCTCCACAGGAGTGGAATCTAACGCCACTCTCGCTGAAATGCCAGCGGACGGGGGAATGGCGCAATGGAGAGTAAAAACGGCCAGGACAAAAGGCCAACTTAATCGCTCTAAAGATGAAAGGCACTTAGATGAGACGTTTAATTTACATTGCGTCTTAAGCATTAATCATTTATCAGCATGCACGTAGATGCCGCTGCTTTATCATATCCGATTATTATAAACATGCAGATTTCACTGAAAGCAGTGGATGAGTTAAAACACTGATGAAACAGTGAAACATATGATTATGTTTTTTCTAGCAAAAAAGTAGACTTTCTTGGTTTGAGCTGATAAATGGTCCACTCTAAGGGTATTCTGAAACAATGTCTGTTCCAATAGTTTTAATAATACCACTCCCCTGCTGCAGGTAATCTCTTATAGCAGAAAGCGTGGGTGAAAGAATTTACACTCAAAATTTTCACATCTCCTTTACCCTCATATCTCACTGACAACAGAATCATGTTCTTATGAAAAAAATGCTTATTATTATTGTTGTGTTTGTGGTTATTGTTGTTACTGTAAAAAAGGAATTGTGTCGATTGTACTTGTTGTAAGCATGTACAATTATTTCCACAGGAATAAAATATATTAAAAACAACACAATAGCCAACACAATGTCGTATTGATGTAATGTGCTTAATTCATGTGAGTATGGTACACATTGAATCACGTAAATTCTGTACATCATTTTATACTATATATTATTATTTCAGTTTTCTGACTTTTACAGCAGATGGAAAAAAAACGAACTTGAAGCTCCTTGGGTTTCTGGTCTGCAAGTATTAACTGCCAAACTCCCCACCTCGACCCCACCAGCAATCTCCTCCTTCACACACACACACACACACACACACACACACACACACACGTGTCTCACCCTGACTGTGCTAAGCCTCTCCATTTACTTCAGTGTGTGAATTAATTCGTTGAGAGACATAGTGTTCACAGTCAGATAGCAGAGAAGCTGCCTAAATCTGGCCTTCTTTAGAAATGTCAGATAATGTCATCATCATCACTTTATTACACAGAGCGGATTAATCTAGAGGCTGTGCACTGGCAGAGTAAATCTACAGGATCAGGCTGGGGAGCGCTGAGACAAATTGGATTTTCTCTCTGTTATATTCTTAGATATAGATTTATTATCCATTACTGCACATATAACTCTTTTAAAGTTGTTAAAACAATAACAGATTGGACAATTGCCAGCCGTATATTTTCTGGGAAGGAAGAATGTTTTCTTCCTTCTGTTTTCCCCTTACTTCTCCCTTGTGTTTTCATTACATTGTTATGCTTTTTATGCTTTTAGCTTTAACATGTTTATTTAAACAAAATAAAACACTCATTAGGCACGAGTGATTTAAATCTCTTTATCCAATTATGAGACTTTGCTAGAAAGCGGCTGGTACTGAGCCTACTTTATGATTCCGATAAGATGAATTCCTGATGACCTCCCGCACAGAAAAAAAGAGAAATACATCATCTTGAATGATTACACTCATTTTTTGGGGAAACTCTCTTCAGAGATGGTTTCATTTCTCAGCAAAAAAAAAATGCACTAACACAACTTCACTAACCCTATAATTGCCTGTAAGGTCCATTACCTGGGAACGATGTTAAAACTGTTATAAATGGAACCCCCATCCATCGCTGTACCGAGAACCTTATGTCACTGCAATCTTGTGAATACTCAATATACAAATACTCAGCTATAAATACTCAAATGTAAATTGCTTTTGAAATAGATAATCCAGTGCTTATGTTTGTGTTATGAAGTCCCTAAGTAGGTAGTCCTTAAACAAGTGGTACCACAACTTCTCCAAAGTTGTGTTAATAATGCTGGACTCTTTTCCCCTTCACAACAATGCTGTCGTCATCCACGTCTGGCAGACTCTGGTGGGTCCAGGCAGAAAGTGAGGTATGGAGTCTTCATTCAGAGCCACCTGGCTGAAATCAGCCTCTGGGGCAGGGTGGGATGAGCGAGAGGGGAGCGCAGCCCCAGAGGAGATCCAGGCTGAGGGGAGCTAGCAGGTGGAGCGGCCCTGCCAGAGCATTGTCTCTGGGGCTTTGTGCTCGGCTGCACCTGCTGGGTGCTGAGGGAACCGCTGCCACTAATCCTCTGGAGCCACTGTTTGGCATCTGCATTCTGCGGCTGTATCACGGATATTTATTTGGAGACAGGGCTCCTGTGAAAGGGGTAGGGCTGCATCTAAATAACGAAAGAACCCGCTCTGAGTCCAAAAGAAGGCATTAAATGTTGAAGTGAGACGATGAGCGCTGAACCATGTAAACGATGAGTACCGCACATACAGAGAGTGGGGAGAGAGGGGTAATGTGTGTGTGCTTGTGGATGTGTGTGTGTAAATGAGACAGACAGAGAGAGACAGCAAACTTGAGCTCCCATGTTCTGGCAGCTGAGACGTGATATTTTTGGAAAAGTCAGAGGGCGTTTACATCCTGGTCTGGTTGGTGTTGGCACGGTTAGGGCCAGAACAAGCTGTTCACAAAAAAAAACCTCCAGCTCACTCAAGCCAGCCATTGCATAATGGCCCATTTAGCAAAGCACAAATTCAGGGATTAAGACTTTGCCCTGACGTGACCTACAAACAGTCCCAGACCAGATCCTAGTGCCTTGAAGATTTAGTGATGTTTACATTCATGGTTTCCTGAGCCACGAGCAGTTTAGTTTTAATGCCTGAATGAAATTTCAATAGAACATTTCGGGAATCACTTCAAAACCCTTTTCCCCCCAACAGGATATTTCAAAGTTACATGCTACCGATATCACACCAGGATGATAGAAGACTGAGACCATTCATATCGCTTACATTTGCTTACTCAAGATTTGTGAGAGATGGAATACTAAACTGAAACAGCAATACATGAGAGAGAGAGAGAGAGAGAGAGAGAGAGAGAGAGAGAGAGATGAATAGCGATTAGAACAGAGAAAGACATAAAGAGAAAAAAGAGAGAGAAAGAGTGAGAGACAGGAAAAGAGAAAGAAAGAACGAAAGAACGAAAGAAAGAAAGATGACTGAGACCATTTATATTGCTTACTTTTGCTTACTCAAGATTTGTGAGAGGCAGATAGATAAAAAAGAAACGAGAAATGTATAAAGAAAGAAGCGGGTGGGAGAGAGAGTTAAATACATTTTGGAAAACTATGATGGGTGATGAGGAGAGAGCGAGAGAGAGAGAGAGAGAGAGAAATGAATAGAGATTAGATCAGAGAAAGATTGACAGAGAGAAAGAGTGAGAGACAGGGAAAGAAAGAAAAAAAGGAAAAAAGACAGAAAGAAAAGAAAGAGAAAGAAAGAAAGAAAGAAAGAAAGACAGAAAGAAAGGAAGAAAGAGAGAGTTACATTAAATAATTATGAAGATACACTAATACTGTAGCAGAATGAGTGAGAAAAAGAGAAAGAAACAGGCAAATAGATAAAATATAAAAAAAGATAGAAATGGGGCAGGAGAGAGAGTTAAATTAATTTAGGAAAACTATGAAGATACAGTGATGAGAGGAGGGAGAGAGACAGAGAGAGAGAGAAAGAGCATAATTTATAGAGGCTGTGGAGGTGTGGAATGGAACAGTACAAAAGTACAGAGGCGAGTAGACCAAACACAGAGCTTAAGAGAGTTTAGCAGGTGATTTATACATCTGCTGGCCACAGCCTTAAAGTACACGTCCTTGTAAATAAGGGGCTGTTAAATGTGTAACAGAAGCTACAGGGAGATTGGGTGATTACTCATATGGCGCAGTGAAGAGTGGATGAGTGTATTTGAGCATAAGCAGGAGGAACACTTTTTATGTGTTTATATAACTTTCGCCGTGGCTTGATTTAGATGTCTTCATCTGTTCCACATGAATAAAATATTTTACATCGACACAGTTATTGCCAAAAGTAAGTAAACTGAAAGACAATCACTGCATTGAAGTCATCTAATTTATTCATGTGGAACTGACGCTCATGTGAAACACAGTTGTGTCACGCAATATATATATACATTTTTTTTCGGCGCATGTACAAGCACCATTATCAGAACCACTCCGCCATGCTCTTCTCTGTCTATTCATCATAATCTCCTTCGCCGAGCTCTAAGCGTAAAATTCTATGTCATCTCTATAAAGCCTCTTCCCATCTGCCCTGTCTTGATTTCTTTCTTTGCCATCTCTTGCTATTTTGCTCTTGCTGTCTGTCACTCTCCATCTGCCCATCCCTCTTTTCACTCTCTTGCATAAGACATCTAAAGGAATTACAGCTGAAACCTTGACGAGCTCGTCATACTACCCAAAAATACACCCACTGTGAGGCCCGTATGAGCTCATACAGTCATAACCATACACTCCAGTGCACACCGAGCTGCTCCAGATTGCCTGTCTGGTGACATGCACTTCTCATGTTAGCTACAGTAAATCCCAAAACGCAGTGAAAGCACAAGCCGTGGGGAAGAGCATATATCGATTGCATAGGTGACAGAGCTCCCTTGGGGTCAAATGACTGATGTCATCTCCATGTGTTCAGACAGTAATGGCTTTCAGCTAAAAAAAAAAGGATAAAGGAGTAATGCATTCGGACGGAATGCTCGCAAGAGCTCTGTGGAGCATAAGCTGAAGATTCATTCTTTAAAAAAAAAAAAAGTGCCACAAAGCGTTGTTTAAGTAATGCCATCATTTAAGAAGCATCATTTAAGCTCCACAAAGAACCATTTCAGTTGAAACATCATTGCTTTACAGTGAACGTTCTATACCAGTTTGAGGATTCTTCCAAGAACCTTACCAAGAACTTTTAAAAAGGTTTTTCACACTCACATATCCCATTCATTAAGGTTCTAACAATGGTTCTTCTGTGGAATCATGCAAAGAACACTTTCTGACATCCTCATTTTTAAAAGTATAGCTCAAAGTCAGTAGCAATAATATTCTGCTCTGCTAAAGGCCCTTGGAGAGGAAATATCAATCCGTTAAACTCTTAAAAGTTAATCTGAATGGTTCAAGGAAATATCTTAGATACTTAGAGATACTTAAATTAGTATAGAATCTTCACTTTACATGAAGGAAGTTTCTTTAGACGAAAATGGATCTTAAGAACCATCTATTGAAAGGCTCATTAGGAGACCAAAAGTGGTTCTCCTGAAGAATCGAACCAAAGAACCCCTTTTTAGCACCTTCATTTTTAAATCAGATAGACATTATCCACATCAAGCATGCATTCAAAGTCATCAGCTCAAAACATGAAACACCATTTTTCAGCTGGCGTACTTAACATACACTGGGATTAATACTCAGATTCACTTTAATGGTGAAGCGAGGTTTCTGAGAGCTAATGCTAGCAGAGACAGATAGAAAGAGGGAGCAAAATAATGGGAGAGAGTGAGGAAAATTACATGAGGGTGTCACTCTACAAATCTGCCAGATTGAGAGATTAAAGTGAGCCTGGAAAACATGCACATCCACACCTCCTTAAATCTGTCTCCATAAAACCCTTATGATTGAAGAGCGCTGGGCAAATCTCCACAAGATGACAAATGAGTGAGCCAGGTTTACTGCACCTTAAACTCTGGGCCTTAGAAACCAATAGGGAGGATTATTGTTGAGACATGGAAGAAAAACCATAACATTTTACACCCAACAGTTGTAATAAAAAATCAATCGGCAAAAGAGATGGAATCATTCTAGAACCGGGCTCTATTCATTAATATCTCTGTGCCTGTTCGCTATTGTCACCTACACAGGCATGGGGTTTTGAATGCGTAATTTGTGGTTACTTAGCAGGTCAAAAGTCGCAATTACCATGCCCCGACATATTTCACACTTTTAATTGGACACATTTAGAAATGAAAGAGACAATAGTGCCATATTTGAATTTGTTCTAGTGGGGTGAGCCTCACTGGACAATAGGTTGCTGCTTTTGTCTAAAGTCTACAAGAGCTTCTTATGATTTTTGAACCCTGCATTGTAATATGACACGGAACAAATGTAATATCTGATCAAATGAAATGTCATGCGCAGTGTAAAATCTCCCCATTCAAATGTTAATTAATACCATCCAACAACATTTTCATTAGACTGACATAGCCGTACAAGTGTAATTAAATAGCAACAGCGTTCTGTAATGGATCATTCTCTAAAGTTGAATGGGTTTTCCTTATTCATGTTTAATTTTTGTTCAGCTTCTTTTCAACCACCTTTTCCCCTCCCTTCTCCATTTCTCTGTAGATTGCTCTTCATCGACGTAATGGGCCAGAGAGGCTGGGCAAACTCTAATTACGCCATGCAGGGCAGAGGCGCAGTGACAGAATGTCTCATCAAAAGCGGAGTGCAGTAACTGGGTGCTGTTGGTGAGCAAACTTGGATCATAAATTAGCAAGAACTAATGCCCCATACACACATACATATACACTCATATACACAAACACACCTACACATGAAGGCCCAAACTTCTTCTTAGACACCTCATAAAGGAAAGCTTTTTATTTAGCTTGATTTTGTCGAAACAAAGAACTATGGTAAACTGCAACGACAGCCAAGTCCTAGCACCTTCTCTTGAGCTTTATCCTGAAACACAGGACAGTGCCACTGATTTGGGAAAGCCAAGCATTTCTCTGATGTGCATGATGTTTACCGCAGTCTCTTTTCAAATGTCTAGTCACATGACATGGCACTGCCAAATTGCCTCAACACACTCTGAGGAGATCAGCTACCATGCTGATCTCCACTCTGCATGGGGTTATCTCAAAGCGGTTACAGTATACCAGAAAAAGGTTAAAGATGTCACTTTCTCAGTGTGTTCTTTGAATTGTAGACTCCACTTGACATCAAATTCATACACGTCTGTTTTAAGGTTAATAAATGACAACACAGTTGCACTTTTCATGAGCAAAATGTTCTCTGTACAATGCATACCATCTGTTGATGCCTTGCTGGATAACTGTTAGTGTTATGGAGGAGATTGCATTAACATTTAAACCATGGCATGTCAACAGAAAGCAAAGAAAGAAATTTTAATGCTGTTCAACTTCAAAAGAGAGAATGTAGGAAGGCTGATTGCCGATGGCATAACACCAAGTTTCAGATTCACAAAGAAAAGCTGTGTGATTACAGTATTACACAAAGCTAGACGATCCTTTTTCTCCACCATTATTAATAGCAACATTAGCAATGGCAAAATACTCTTTGCCATGGTTAACAAACTAACAATGTCACCTACATGTCCCATAAATTAGGAGCAACTGAGAGATGTAATGAGTTTGCATACTTATTTAACAAAAAATCATCTATAATATCAGACAAGCCATTAGTGTATCTACATTCACCATTGAACCCACGTTCTCTCTATTACTGCCTAAAAATATCCTGTTTAAAATGACCCAGTTTAGTCCTATTAATAATGAAATGGTAACTGATACAATATGTCGTCTTAAATCCTACACCTGTAGTTTTGACATGTTACCAACTAACTTTAAAAGAAGTGTTTCACTCTTGTTAAACACCTCCCTCTTGTTGAGTAATTTTCCTAACACAATAAAAACTGCAGTTGTAAAAACTTCAAATCAAACTTCAAATTTCAAATCTACCTTTCATTGTGACATAAAAATCATCGAGAAAACTGTCCAACTTATTGACTTCTTGTCCTTAAAGAGATGTCTTTAAAAAATCTGTCAGGATTCTGGTCTAATCATAGAACTGACATTTGCTTGAGTGTAAACCCTGTGCTGCCAAAGAGTTCTTGATAGAACTGGGTAGGACTCTCAGGAACTGTCCTAGAATGGTTCAGTTCATACCTGCAAGGAAGGCACTGCTCTGCCAAAATAGGAAATAATGTGCCAGTAACCTGTGGTGTACCCCAGGGTTCCAGTCTCGGTCTGCTCTTATTTAATTTATATATGCTTCTTCTTGGCCAAATCCTACAAGACTATGAACTATCTTACCACATCTATGCAGCTCTCCAAACAACTGGGCCCCCCTTGACACACTTTGTAAGTGCCTTTGAGCATATAATTAAGTGGATGGGACAAAACTTTCTGCACTGAAATAAAGATAAAACACACATAATTTTATTAGGGAACAGCAATGAGAGACACCGACTCACTGCCTCTAGGGATTTGAGAGCCCTAAAATCTAAAAAAAATATTAGCAAGTAACCTTGGTGTTCTGATGGACGGTGATCTCAGCTTTAGAAGTCATGGCAAAGCAGTAACTAAACCAGCATATTATCATCTTAGAGATTAGAGATATTCCAACTAAACCAGACCTGGAGAAACTCATCCATATCATTGCTTCTACCAGGACTGATTTCTGTAATGGTCTCCTAACTTGTCTCCCGAAAAAGACAAACAAATGGCTTCAAAATGCAGCGAGTTCTCACAAGAAGTAAAAGAAGGGAGCACATCACCCCATTCTAAAATCCTTACACTGGCTACCTGTATGTTGCAGATGAGATTTTAACATACTATTTCTGATCTATAAATAGCTCCTGTTCTGTAGGTCCTGCATATCTATCTGATATGCTGCAGCAATAAAGTAAAGTGGTCCCTTATAGTCACGCGTGAACACAGCACACAGTGTCAAATTCTTTCTCTGAATTTAACCCATTCACCAAGTGAAGCAGTGGGCTGCCCGGGGAGCAGTGTGTGGGGACGGTAGCTTGCTCAAGGGTACCTAGGTGGTGCCACTAGCAGTCCTTGGACTCGAGCCCATGACCTTCTGATCACAGGGGCAACTCCTTAACCACTAACCCACCTACTGCCCCAGTATGAGTCAAACAGATCTCTCAGATCATTAGGAACAAGTAAGATAGTCCGGGCTAAGGTAAAGACTAAACCTGAAACAAGCAGCATTTAGCTATTATGCTGCTCTAAAACATAACAAGTTGACAGAAAGCATGAGAAGAGTCCCGACACTCAGCACTTCCAAATCCAGACTGAGAACATTCCTTTCAGTCCAGCTTAACACACTGTCAGCTCTACTGCATTTCTATCCTGCAACAGCACCTTGTTATCCTACTTTATTAATAATTTGCTTTTCATCATATTTAATTACTTCTGCTTAAATCTGTATTGTTTTAATGATGTTTTAGTCTTGTTTAATGTCTTCTCTTCTAAATCTATTGTTTTTATTATGCTTTAATCATGTTTTTAAAATTTCTGGGTTTTTTTTGTTTTTTTTTAGAATTTTGTAAATAGATTAGACTGTCGAGAGACTGTATTCTGACAGCAGAAAAAGTAGGTCAGTCGTGTTTTGTTTGTGTGTTAGCATTACACGTATCTGTGGTTAGTGACTAACTAGCTAACATTACATGTCAGTGTTAGTCATTATTGCTGACATTATCTTACTAGGCGTGATTGAAAACCCAACTTCCAAAAAATGTGCCTTTGCATGATCAACTCTGAAAACAATATGAATGTCTGCAGTAACATGTTCATACCTTGTTGTTGTGTTTACAAGGAACATATAAACAAGTTATTGCTGCTGCTTTCCATTAGTATTACTGATATTTTAATTGACATCAATAGCCAGTCATGATCATATCAGTGAAGCTCAAGTAGACTAGTGGGCTAGCATCAATTATTACAAACATTAGCAAAAACTGTAAGGTGCAACTTCACTAATATATTAGGAAAGCAAACATATCACATACAATGATACATTACTTCATAAAAGTGATTAAACAGAGTTTGTAATATTACTGTCTTACCAGTCAGGGAAGGCCATGATTGTCATGAATCCAGTGGCAAGTCCAGTAAATCAGGGCTCTGTAAATGTAGATGCTAATGCAGTTCATGATGTATTAAAAAAGTTTGGGAACCCTGGCTCTAAAACCGTACGTCCAAGCCAAGAACCACTTAGGATCCTTTATTTTTAAAAGTGCAGGGCTTAGCTTTACCTACACTCTTGGGGAAAAAAAAAAGGTTCCATATAGTAGTACCTAAGAAACATAACAGTGCCGCATAATTTCTCCAATATCATAGAAAGGTTTTAATTAAGCAAAAAATGATTTAAACATTAATGTGAATTTTTTGAGCTGTCATGGTTCTATATATATCCATTGCCTTTACCAAAAAGCCCTTGAAGAACCTCTTTTTTAAGGGTCTAGTGGTTTGGATAAAAAAAAAATCCCAACACAATCTGTGAACAGAAATAATTGCTTTAATTATTAATTATTTAATTAGGGAAAATAAGCCTTCAGTTTTTCCATGTTTAGAAACAAATTGCACCTTGTTAAAACATTTTCTTCATTTCAAAATATGTTAAACTTCTAAATAAGCAAAAGAGGCCTTTTATATTTGGAAAACAAGAATTATAATTGGAACATGTCTGTAGCTGATAAGGGGTTTGTGAGTTAAAATCAAAATATTCGAAACCCAATGGGCCTAAGGGCTTAGCCCAAGGCAAACATGAGCTCATTTAATCAGGATCGCAGAATGAAGTAACTCGCTCTTGCTCATTCTTACATGAGCGCATCCTTGAAACCATGGTGCCTTGAAGCGCAGTTTATTTGCCTTGGACGAGCAGCATGGCGAAGTTTCCCCGCCTAACCACCAGCGCCTTCCTGCAGCTCCTTACCCTAACTGCTTGTTTACCAACCATATACGTGCAATTGTTTTTCTTAATGGATATTTTACTCTTAATGGTTGCCACTTTGCTTTGTTTATCTCCTAACAGCCTGGCAATTTGCATTTTTCTTTTAGACAGCTGGGTATTGTTGCCTCGGTGAAAGAGGTTAAAAGGTTCGCTCTGGCAGAGTGAATGGCACTGGGTCAGAGAGTGTTTTCTTTTTTCTAAAAAAATAAAAAATAAAATGACAGAACATGGAAGGGGCTTAGACTAATTAGGACTACAGGAGTGCAACCTGACATGAGGTCTGTGGGGGAAAAAAAAAGAAATAGCAATACACCAGCCACAGGAGCTCCCTCTATAGCTTAAACTACTGCAAAATTGAACATGAGGTTAATTCTGACAAGTCTAATGAGCAAAAGGTATTAAGCAACTCAATGCACATACACTTATTCAATCACTGAAGGCTGAACTTATCCCCATGAGCTGAATACTGAATCTTTTTCCTCCTCTCAAAAATACAGTAGATCTCAAATGATGTGATGTTTCCTTATAAATTTACATGGGTGTGCATGTGTGTACATATTCATGTCCTATTCCCACAGACACACTTATAGAAAGCCTTCCCAGCAGAGTGGAGGCTGTTACAGCTGTAAAGGGAGGCCAACTCCATATTAATGCCCATAGTTCTAAAATAAAAGGTCCAACAAGCTCATATAAGCATAATATTGGTCATGTATCCACATATTTTTGCTTATATAGTGCTCACTGGAAAAAAGTGACAGGCTCAATGGGACATGCATATTTTTTCCTACAACATTTTGGTACAGCTTTAGCAGCAGCATTCAAATACAGAGTAAGACTGGACAAAATCAAATAATAAATTGGCCGACTGCCGATCACATCTTTGAAGCAAAAATCTGCCGATTGCAGTTTTGGCTGATTCCAATTGTACATCCCCATAAAACAATAGCTGTGCTTAAAAAAGTGTGGTTTATTAAGGCAATGTACAGGAGGCTAATTGCTATTAACAGACATCATCTTGTAAACTTTGTCCAAGTAAAAGAACGAACAGTACCATAAAAACTTGTTATTTTCTTTTGAATAGAATAAAAAATGTGAAGCACCACAGGCAATTGGTTTGTATATTATGTGCCCCATAGCAATCTGAACTCAGCAGAGGGAATCCTAAAGGCTTTCCAAGCCTTCAGAGATGGCCTAATGATTTCTGGGAACTGAAAAAAAATACATTTCTGTAATGTTTAGAAATTTTTTTTTTGCATTTAAACTCTTCAAGCACTGGAGTACTATTATTATTTCCTTTCATTATATATTATTTCAAGTTTTGTCTGGAATAAATAGGGCTAAATTCTTTACACTCCGAAAGGAAACTCATCCAATCACAATTGTTGTCTGTGTGGTATCTAAGTAGACGCAACAAAACAACCTCTCCTATTGTTTAGGCATTTATCAGCCAACATGATGAAGTGACAGTGGAATTAACTATTCATGTTTTGATTTCCAGTGGGTGGGGCCCCTTCTTGTGAGGAAACCCGTCACTTTAGGCCTTCTGGAAGTTCTAGATAGTCACTGAGTGTGAGTACAAGCATCAGCCTGGCCAGTGGGCTCCAGTCAGACGGTACAGTACCATCTGACTAGCATCTAACAGTAGCAGTTCTTATTCTAGAAATGCTACATATAGAGGAAAACATATTTTATGTCTGTTACAATCTTCAGATAAAACACGAAATGTGATTGAAAAATGTTTGCCTGCAATGCTAATTGCTTAAAGGATAATACTTTTAAAGTACCATAGAGGAGCTAGCAATGTTATAATGTAGATGTAGATTTTGTAGATATTACAAGTGTGTTTTTCCTCATTTTTTGATTATTTTGACATCAGTGACCTGTGCTTTGCTACTGTATTTCAGTCTGACTAGTTGGAGAGACTTAATTACCAAGTATAAATGCACATGGTTAAAATCCTATCAGGATGCACCAAGAATGTATACAACACATAAAATGACTGGGTGTAATTAGGTCTGCTGTTCCTTGCTTTCCAGTTCCTTTAACTCCTTAAATTCTCAGGCCTATTATCCATTATTTACATGGAAAGCAGTACAACTAATATTCTTAAGTTTTAGGAATGAGACTCAGAACTCATTCCTAAGGGCATTTTGGTGGGTGACAGATATTAAAGGAGTTAAACTCATGTACAAAATGTATTTAATCACCACACTTAGAGGATGTTAACCCTGCTTCATAGCAAATAAACAAATCTCAAATATCACACATAACAATTTGTTAATAACTGAACATTCTGGCTTCAAGAAACCTTAAACAAACCTTTTTATTTTTTTCCAGATCAAGTAGAGGAAAAAAGTATGAAGTAAAAGTGCTGTGTGAACATCCACTAAGTGTAGTGATTCTATCCACTAAGTGTGGTGATTCTATAAATCAGAGCATCAGTGTCCCTACAAAATCAAGCCTTTCACCTGAACCTCTGCCCGCGTGTGCCTGACCACAGAAACAAACTGAGCTGGAGGTAAATAATCCAAGATGTCTTTCTGTCAGAGCTGGACTCCACAATACACCCTATGCAGCTCCTCCTGCAGAGATAGTGAGCTCAGGGCTGACCTCTTGCCTTTCTAACTCTATCTAGCTGACTGTGGGGAGGCGTCAGCACTCTCCGCTTGAATACCTTGCTTTTGCTGTTTTAATTAGCATCTTGCAGCTTGGCTCCTGCCTGGAGGCTAAGTGGAAAGTTTTTTGGGTTTTGTTAAAGTGGAGCAGGTGGAGTTCACTGCACCTCCGCTTCACCAAGCAAATCGAACCATCTCTCTACATCTGTGCCGCTAAAATCGAGGGGAAATAACAACCCACATGCCAACTTGGCTTTGTTCCTGGTTTGTCTCCTTTCTTGCACATAAAAGTGCCTTATGGAAGACTTATCCCTGAGGAAGTGGAGAGACGGTTATAGTTAAAAGGACTCAGCTCATTATTTTATGTCTGCGGTCACTCCGGGGACTGACCCTTAAAAGGTTACATGTGGCAGACTATAGTTTGTCTCCGGCTCTTGAGAAAGTGTAGGTGTCGCATAATAACCTGAAGGCCTGACCATCAATGCTTCACATTGAGGCTTGACTTTACAACCTTATGACCATAAACAGCTGACTGCAAACTGAACTGGACAATTTGAGACAAATATCACAACAGCGACAGACACAGATATGGAGATACATATGAAGAGAAACTAGCCATGTCATTTTATCAGTCCTGATCAGAGTTGGATTTATTTTACCATGGGGTTGAGATGGATTAGGTAATAACATTCACCCTCCCATACTGGCCCTCTATTCATGAAACAATTGCACTTAAATTGTTCTTTCTGTGCTAACACCTTCTTTATATTTGCACGTAATGATTGAAAGTGAATGTGCACCATGAAACAATGGTGCTTTGAATTGTATGATTCAAAGGTGGCATGAATCATATTTCTTTCAGTTTACTTCTTTGACAAGAGTTCTTTAAGTTTGTGGCAATGAAATGTTCGTTATACAAGAAAAGACTGTGTACACAACAATAACTTGACACATTTAAACAATTATTCATGACTGAAAGTTTAGAATCCAAACCTATGACAGAAAAGTTTGTATATATATTTTTTATTTCTTTTTCTTTCATTTTATTTTTTTCCCTGATTAATATGTATGCTTTTTATGTACGTTTTTCAAGATAATTGTACATTTTTCATTTTTCTTCATCACTTTCCAGCTTCTTATTAATTCGAAAACATTCTAGGCCTTATGACTTCAGCATGAGTAGGTGGATATAAACTGCTGTAGGCTGAAAAGGTAGTTACACTGCCTTCCATAATTACTGACACCCCTGGTTAAGATGTGTTCTTTAGCTTCTAATAAATCCAGTTTTGTTCTAAATAATATAGGACCACAATGAAAAAAAGAGAAAAATCCAACCTTTAATTCAAGTGCATTTATTCAGTGGGAAGAAAATCCCACATTAAGAAATAATTCTTTTACATCAAATCATGTGTGCCAC
>JBBPCZ010000034.1:4320753-4335856 GCA_037974445.1 Brycinus macrolepidotus
TCCCTTAAAATTCACTTGAGTTGAAGGTTACATTTTTCTACAATTTTCAGTGTGAGAGTATGCTTCTGCAATAAAAAGTGAATTTATTTTAAGGCTTTTATCACATCTTAACCAGGGGTGCCAATAATTATGGAGGGCAGTGTATATGTGAACATGTTGCTAGCAGGTCATCATAACAAATAATTTCCATATGCAGCTTAGTTTCTGTATGTGGACCGTACTTACTGCCCATAAACTACACTGAAAAATTTTGGTTTTCTGTGATTTGCACCATGTTGATATAAATTTGTAGCATGTTTTTGTTATCGCTTTCGAAAACTTCCACAGAAATTAGAAAATATATACTAAAAAACAACCCTCACCAAGGCCTCGGCTAACCTCTCTCAATTTTATTTTCAGAACTTCTCTCCGCCCAACATCGGATACCATTTTCTTGCTCAATAAAACTCAATAAAGGTGGGGCTGTTGAAAATGTTCGCTGCGCATCCACGCAACCGTAGGGCGCCCCTTCGTCACACCGATCCTTTATCGTTTGTAATTGAGGTAACAATTAGATTGTGACCTGCAGTAGAGAATAAATCTCTCTCTCTGGCTCTGCTCTATCTGTCTTCATTAGCATGGCACTGATGTGGTGTTTATTATCTGCGGAGTAGGATCCCAGTCTCCTGAGGCACCATACTGATTCACAACACTACAGAGAGAATTTCTTCACTTCTCCCTTTCATACATCAGAGTGGGAGTCCACGGGGAATGTACATGTATAAGCATACGAGGGATACAAGACTATGCATCAACAAATTAGTCATTGGAGACAATGCTGCATAACGGTCTGAGGCTATTTATACATCGACTGGTGTATGGAAAAACAAAAAGAAATATATATATATATATATATGTATATACATTCCTGAAATCAAGTTTTAGAAAACAGTGAGGGAGAGGTTTAATTCAGCTGCCTTTCTACCTAAAAAGGCCTCTCTAGTGAATATTCTAAAAGGGATTTTTCATCAGATTGGCAGTTTCTGGCTTGTTTTTCTCTTTCCTTAAGCATGTGAATTTATCAATGCCATGTTTTGTTTCATGCCTGTGGTTTAAAGGATTTGCCAGAGCTACACAGCTAATTCTAGAAATGAATATATCTTGAACTGTATTAGATTTACTGTTGAAGGGACTGTAATTTAAGTGATAACCAGTTAGAATCATGATATTAATGCAGTGTGAATGTATTGTATTTAGAAGTCAGATAAGATCCCATTGTGATTTACAGTCTGTAATCTGCAGGTCCTTCAGCAATTGTAGTCAAACTGCAAAAATTACAATAATGAGAAAGTTTCTAAGAACTTTTTCCTCTGGTGCTGTAAAAGTGTCCTGACTCAGCTCATCACCTCCTGGTTTGGGAACAGCTCTGTTCAGGACATTAAGGGACTACAGAGAGTGATCCAGGCGGCAGAACGCTGCACCAGATTACCTCTACTGTCTCTGCAGGACATTTATACCAGGAGATGCAGGACCAGAGCAACTAGGATCATCAGAGACTCGTCTCACCCAGTAACTGTCTGTTTGACCTGCTAAAATGAGGCAAATACATCAGAAATATTATGGCCAGAACAGAAAGGCTCAGGAGGAACTTCTGTACTCAGACCATAAGACTTCTTAACAAGGACATGACACCACAACTTTTAACTTTTCATTATAACACAAACTGAAATCTCGAACTCACTGAGTCTCACCTGCCGTCTGTTATTTAAGTGTATATACATCAACAGCAAACTAGCACGCTGCACTTTACAGGGTGTGCTCTATTACATTTGCACACTTCAGATCTTGCTTTTACTTGTAATGTTTATTTGATTTTTTTCTCTATGTATTTTTATTACTTAGTATTAGTCTATTTTTTTTTCCTTCATTCAATTGATTTTAACTATATTGCATGGACATCTCATGGACATTTCTCGGCACAATTCACGACACTTTTCATAAATGTGTCTGTGTGACAAATAAAGAATCTTCAACCTTGAATATTGAATGTTACTGAGTGTGGCCCCAGCTGCTTAACAGCTTAACAAACAACTTAACTCAGTCTGAATTTAAAGAGAATTACACAGAAACTATATTGACACATTGCATTACACAACCTCTCTAATAAAAACTGAATTAGCTTAAATAATGACGCATTATTCTGCATTACCGAAACATCTGAAGTATTTTGATTGTTCGTTACTGAATGAACATTTCAAAAACTCCTTCCAAAAAAGACGAGAGTGAGAGAAAGGATATGATAAAAAGAAGCAAGTCTGAAAATATAATCACTGTATTAGATCATATAGATCTTTTTCTTAACCAGCTTAAAGCACTTTCTTACTCCTTTATTCATTATTCATGTACTCTGTTCATCTACACACACACACACACAAACTGTTTAAGCCTGACCTGAGCAGCCAGGTCATTGATCAGTGTGGTCGGGTGCTGGCTCTGGCTGGCTCAGCGTGTAAGGCAGAGCTCCTGCTGGCTGAGATGCAGGGTCTACTCAGCCTGCTCCCAGTACCCACGCCCCTTCATTAGCTCCTTTTAATTGCTTATTTAATGGGCTCTCTTTGAGCTCAGGAGCCATACTGTGAGAGCTACACCACTGCCTGGCCCCAGTGCTTCTACATACACTGTACATCATCAGGATCACAGCAGTGTCTCCTTTGCTCTCCACCTTCATCATCTTCATCATCATCACCATCATCATCATCATCAATCACCTGTAAAGACTGAACGTAAATGTACAGTCAAGGTAATATATTTTTAATGTGAACATTCTGACATGCATGATTGAATCATCAGGATCGATATTTGTTTAAAAAAATAACTGACTTCGAGGCCAAAAATTAAAAAAAAAAAAAAATCGACATCAAAATTTTAAGATGTAATACATTTTAGTGCTGTGGAAATAATTGTACATTGAATCAAGCGAATGCAAAACACCACTCTTTTTCACAAGCATTATTCTCCCCTATTTGGTATAATTATGCTCACTGGCTCACATATTCATAAAATATTCTCAAGACACATTAACTGCAGCTCATTTTTTCCTTAATTAGCAGCAAATTAAATTGGGCTGAATGTATAACCATCAGTGGACATTTCGGCATCATGACCATAATGTGCTACTGCTGGGTGATGAATGAAAGAGGGCTGCCTGAGCTTGTGTGGGTTTTGTCAAATCAGATAAGAACGTGGCCGCTTACTGTGGTGGGGCCCGATGCCTGCAGGTGATAGCGTGGTCAAGTGCTGATTGAAATGCTATGCACCAGTGACGACCATAAATGCCAAACTGCTCATCATGTTCCTGCATGCCGGCAGCAAGCCAGAGGTGACCTTTCCATCATGTCCTGCCGTTCTGCTCCATCACATCACATTCCTAACTGCAGGCCAGTGCCAGTGGCTCCACCAAACTAACAATAATCAGTGTCTATCAGCTCTTTACCAGCATCTGCTGTGCCGTTGTATAAACAGTGAAAAAAGAACCGCAAAGTACAAGAGAGACATGCTGTGTGCGTTCTTGTGAGTCTGAAAAGTGCATTCTGAACAGCGATGCCACCAAGTGGAGCAAATCCCATATCTCCTTCCTGTTCTTCACACAGTACACACATAAGGCCTCAAAACTGACTTTCTGAATGCCAGTCTAGTTTAATATGTTTGAACATACAAATACACCTTTTGTACTGATGAGTCTGTTTATGAGAACAGACTAAAAGTCAAAAAGTAATGCAGTCCAGTTAGAGTGGATACAAAATATCAAGCTTCTTCTGTCTGATATCTACACAATTGAAATTTGCCAGGTGCTGTTTTCTAGTGCTGTTTCACTGGAATAACGTCATTGTGAAATCTTGCAATGAAAACCACTGTAAACAGGTCAAACTATTATTGGTCACAAGTCTGTGATATCTGTCACATCTTCAACAATACATATATTGACCTTAAATTCAAAATGTATTATTAGAATTTATAATATAAAATATGTTTCATTATAATTTAACAACATGTATATTTCTAAAAAATCAGTGAATCATGTAAAGCACTGGTCAAAAATTACAAATAAAATATACAATATTATTATTTAGCATTGGTTTCTATTGGTTCTTTGTCCCCATATTAGTAGGAAAATGTGAACATTCTGACATTATAGAGACATATTGTCCACACATACAAGTAGTCTGTAGTTAACTGAACAGTGGTTTGTTGTTTTGGCTCTGTGCTCCAGTAATAGCTGTGAGGTTAAAGTGCAGAAAGTCAACTTGTGGGAACTTACATGGCAATTCCAGCTCACATAGTTCACTTGCTTTTCAGGGAAACATTTTGTAAGCACCCATACTATAAGTAACCATACTTATAACCATGCTAGGAAAGTAGCTAAAAGCACAACTCTTTTGCAATGTATCATTATAAGTTGACTACTCTTTTTTTCTTGACCTGCTGTGTGTTGCATCATTAGTTAAGGCACAAGAGAGAGTGGTAACAAAGGTTGATTTTTGATGTGGCTTCTGAAGATTCATGCTGTTGGCTCTCAGCATGAGACTGAGGAAATAAATAAATAAATCCGAGATATCCCATGTATATCAAATACTTTAAATATGTTAAGAAGTACACTAGTGAGCTTATCAATTATAAATGACCTAGCAGACCATGGAAGACCACAGTAGAGGATGACAAAATACTTTTGATACTGAATGGATCAAGATGATTGTAGATATTCACATAATGCCTTGATTCGGCAGTTGTTCGAGTCTAAATAGAGTTAATTCCACATAACAGTTTAGTGTAATTCCATTCCTCTTTGCCTTCCTTGAATTTTCTTTGGTTGTTTTGCCAACATATTTGGTCAGACTAAGTGAATTTTTCACTGCATTGGGTTGGTTTAGTTCAGCACTGAGATTTTTGTGGTAAAAGAAGAAAGTAAAGATGTATCATTTCTCCTAAGGATAAATGCAGATGTGTTGTATGGCTCAGCAGGGGCTGAGAAGATTGCTTGGAGAAGATTGCTCAGTGAGAGTGCATGATATTATTTTAGTTTCTGTGGACAATTTTTCATCTTTTTTAAGAATTCTTATAATTTTTTACTAAACAAATGAGATCATGTTAACAACTAACAAGCCGACATTTTAACATTACCTTTTTATGTACTGCAATACAATACCTCTGCACTTTTCTCATGCAAAATGAGACGTGATGGTTTCATAGATGACAGCTTATACATTTAGATAGGTGCCATTTATGTTTAATGAAGTATTAAAACAGGCAAAACTGAACTTTAATATTGTTTAGAGACTAATGGGGGGGGGGTGTCACTAACATCAGGAATTCATTCATTATAAAGAACTGGCAATCAAGTACTTACCTGGCAAACCAAAATAAGATTACAATACTTATTTACAGTTCTCCGATGAAGACGGTGTGAAAGAAGACACTTGTTGATATGTGTGTGTGGGCCAGCAATATGGAAGTGAAGACTGGCAGAGATATGCAATAAACTCTCTTTCTCATCCATTGATGCTAAATATAAAACAGAATACGTAATACAGAAGTTGTTATACATAACTACAAAGTCTAAGACCCAATACGTCTTATGATTCGTTCATTTGTTATGTTGAAATCTTCACATGCATATGTGTGTGTGTGTGTACGAGCGCGGGTATAATTGTAATTGTACTGAGGAGTAGCAGGTGCTCTCAGCTGGGTATGGATGAAGATAGATGAGCTGCTGATATTCTCTTTATTATGATGATGATCTCTTATAAATCTGCCCACCTGCACCTTCACGAACCTGTAGAGAAGCAGCCAAACCGGCCTTTGGTGTAGAACTCATTTATTCTCCCCCTTTCAGAACTGCAGGAACGAGACTGGTGCGTGGTGGTACGCTTTTAGATGTGCTGGGATTTGTTCTCGATGGGAACTCTGCTCAGGCTGGGTTGTGATGGATTGTTTATATGGTTGGAGGTTAGGTGTTTAGCTGTTTGAGAAGCCTGAGAGACAGATATATTGGTATATATTTCAGCAAGGAGTAGGATTGATCATAAGGCCAAGTGTGTGAGGAGCATAAACACGCGCTGACATACCACATATGGTGCACCCAAACTCAGTTTTAGGTTGGATCACAGCGGTATTCTGGGGCAGCAGAGGCACAGCAAGAGTGTTGAGTCGTTAGCATGCTAAAAAGAGTGATAAAAAGCCCATATCAAAGACCATTTAAGAACAAAGAGGTGCTTTGAATGGGCCAGTCCATCATTCAGGCTTTTTTGCTACCTGATGTGAGCAGCAAGCAAGCAGACTGAAACCTCATGAGGCCTCTCTCTCTCTCTCTCTCTCTCTCTCTCTCTTTGTCTCTCTCTTTGTCTCTCTCTCTCTCTCCCCCCTCCTCTGCGTTTAATCTCTGTTACTGCACCACACGATCCAACAAAAGCATGCCACTGACTTGGACTGCCTATGTGAGAGCTAACATCAAAAACAATGTTTAATTCAATTCAATGTATGAAAAACTAAATTATAAATGAGGCACACAAAGGTTTGGGAGCCCCTGGTTAAATGACGTTTTTGTTGATTTTGTAATATTTATAAGAAACTATAAACTGCTGAAAAAGTTCACGCTGGTTATGACAGAAAGGTGTCAGAATGTACAAACTACTGCAGCATTGCAGTAGTTCCAGACTGGTAAAAGTGCCCACGCTGACCCCTGTCCACCACCGAAAGCACCTTTAATGGACTTATGATCATCTGAACCAGACCATGGAACAATAGAAAAAGGTAGACTGGTCTGATGAATCACATATTCTTTTACGTTATATGGATGTATGTGCATCACTTACGTTAGAGGAGTTGGCACCAGGACGCACTGTGGAACGAAAACAGGCCAGTTGAGGAAATGTGATGTTCTGAGCAATATCCTACTGGGAAACCTTGGATTCTGGCATTTATGTGGATGTTATTTTGACACATACCATCTATCTACATGTAGTTGCAGACCTAGGACAACTCTTCATGGCAACGGCATTAAATAATGTCAGTGGCTTCTTTCAGCAGTATAATGTGACCTGCCACACTGCAGAAACTGTTTAGGAATGGTTTGAGGAACATTAAAACATTAAAATTGTTGACCTTGCTGTCAGATTTCCCAGATCTGAGTCCAACGGAGCACATGCTGGATGCATGACAGGGGCCCATACAACATTAGGCAGGTGGTTTCAAATGTTTTTTTTTTTTTTCTTTGTAAAGTAATAGTTTTGGAAATTGATAGAATGTTATGTAACAACGGCGACAAAACGGCTTGCACGACCTTATGTTCTGACTCTGTATAAAAATGTGTGCATGTGTGTACATGCGTGCATATAATATTAACTAACTTGGTATGGCCTCTCTAAGCCCCAGCTGCCTGCTCTCTGTACCTCTCTGGGACTGTGTGCCCCTCCCCAGCTGCAGTGTGTGTTTGGGTGTGATTATTAGAGCGAGATCACAGCCTTGAGCTCAGAGAGATGGAGAGTGTAACATGCGCTGAATGAGCAAGCCCCTCGCTGCCTGCCTCGCTATGGGCACAGAATGGCAATGTTTTATCGACATTCATTTAAGCATTTCTCCAAGGTCACAGCAGAGGCTCCGATAGCGGCTAGGCTAACCCAGAGTGCCATCTCTCCCGGTGCTGAAAGAGAATGTGTCAGAAAGCAGAGCATTCCACTCTACTGAGAGGACATTAAAACAGCAGCAGC
Source organism: Brycinus macrolepidotus (assembly GCA_037974445.1). NCBI lineage: Eukaryota > Metazoa > Chordata > Actinopteri > Characiformes > Alestidae > Brycinus > Brycinus macrolepidotus. The sequence continues at coordinate 4,328,496 of JBBPCZ010000034.1, forward strand.
AGAAGCATGTCTCTAGCCCAGCGCAATACAGCAAAGTCCACTTAGAAAGCATAGACAAAGGATCTGAGTTGTGTGCATCTAAAAGTTTGATGTCACTCTGCTAAAGTTTTAAAATGTACCATCCACTCCCCAGTCCCCAGAGCCCATACACAGAAAACAAGCTGTGAAATTTAGCTGATCTGAATTCCTTGCTTTTGGTATGTCATAAAAGTCAAAGCAATGACTTATATTAACCCATCTACAGTTTAGCTTTGCTCATTTAGATTGCACTTTAAAAACAGAAATTTAGCCCTGACTGCTTTTTGAATGAGTCACAGTAGAGGACTTTAAAAACAGCTTGATTAATTCCAAGGAATGAAGAAAAGTAATAAGAATGTGAATGATTTTGAGGCGTAAAACCACCAAAAGTCAATCATAAGTGGACCTCCGCAAAATAGAATGTAAAGAATGATGCAAGATGTGGACACTTTAATGCTTCCTTACTGCACAGCCAAATGGCTTTAAATGTAATTTTCACTGGGGGCTGAAGACTCAGAGGGCACAGTACTAGCAATAGTAATAGCAATCTTGATTATTCCTTCACATAAAAAGTGGCTTATTGCACAATAAATGAATTGTTCTTTGTTGGCATCGTTATTTCATACATTAACCCATATGTAAATATCTCTGTAAGGAAGACTCAAAGTGCAAGACCGCATTGTGTCACTTAATGACCTCTTGGTGTTGTCTGTGGATTGAGGCCTGCTGTCATCTAATCTCATTAGATTAATACTCCCCCCATAATCAGATGCTAATTCAGTCCCATCATCCATGTAAAGTCATTTGCTCTAAAGGTTCCCTATTAATGTGTCCAATGTAATATTCAGCCTCTTATGACCAGAGAGAAGTTAATTATGAAGAAAAATGAGGTTTTTGCTGTCGATTATACAGATGAAAGCAAGAAAAGAAAAAGGGCAGAGCAAATGCATTCAGCATACACACCTTTCCTTTTCTAACTTTCAGAATTTAAGGATTTCAGTCTATTATGATTTATGATTTACATTGTTGAGAGTGTTGGAAGTTACACATAGAAGGCACATCAATGTCGTATTATGATTAATAAAACCTTTTCTAGAGAAAGTAATATATGTTTTCCCTTATTTTGTCATACCCAGAATTTTAGTTCTTCTCATGGATAAAAAGATAAAGTATAGTTCCCTGTCAATGTGAAACAATAGATGCTTTTTAACTTCCCGTGCCAGATTTGAACAACCGGAACAACAAATGAAGCTGGGAAAAATTTCATCTCGCTAAGGGATTGTCTTTGAGGGATGGGCAGCAAATTAGATTCTGTCGTTTGAATAAGGTATAAATTATTTGGTCTTGTAAATGAGTCTGTCAGTGGGTAGACAGATGTATAAATATCTGGAGTAGGTCATGAGGGAAATGATTTTCACCATTTTCAGTCATAATCTCATAACTCTGACTCAAAAGAGAGCAGCAGTTTTGGTTTTTGTTTGTTTGTTTTCATCTCTGCAAATAAAAAGGCAAATAAACAAACACAAAAGAAGGTGCAGAGTATTCCCTGTTTTGGAATTAGGTTGAGAATGTAATGAGATCTGACAGCAGTTCATCAGTTTGCCACAGGAAACCAGAAAACCTTCTTGACCGACCAACCTGCTCCGACCAGCAGAATGGACCTCTGCCCCACCTTTCACACAATCTGCATGGGTAAACTGATCTGCTTCACCCTGCCAAAGAACCAGCTGTGATGAGCAGACACTAAGACCTCCCTGTGTGTATGTGTGTGTATGTGTGTGTGTGCATGCATACATGTGCATGAGTGTGCTTATTTTCATTTTTTTTTTCAGCACAAAGAGATACAGAATAGAGAAAACATACAAAACAAAACAAAACAACAACAAAAAAAATACAAAATCATATCGAGAATGTGGTATTGACTTCATTTTGCAGCATCAGGAGCATATTTCAACAGACAATTACACAGAAGCTTCTACAACTAAATATATATATTTTTGTATTTAGTATGTCCACCTTTTGCCTTTATTACAGCTTTTGAGCCTTCCAGGAGACTTGCTTTCACTTTTTCAAACAAGGGAGATTGCAGGGAAATTTTCTCTACATCTCAGTTGTCCAGTTTGAGTCTTTTTGGGGAAGTTTTCTTTTTTTTTCTTTTTTTTGTCCATTATCTTTTCTCGGTAATGACTTCTTGACAGCTACAATTCCTTTCAGTGCTGAGTGGCCTCACAGTAGTGGGACAGACAGAAACACCTGTGGATGTTTTTAGATGTGAAGCAAAAATGGAGCTTGATTTTCTATCTCTCAGATATGAAAGCTTTAAGCGCTGATGGGTTTCGGTGGTCTACCAGGCCTTGCACAATTGTTATGAGTCATATTTTTAAAATTGCTTTTTAAATGATCTGTTTATTTAAATAAATATATTTATTTAAAAAAAAAAAATTAATACTTTTTAAAACTCCGGTTTCTACTTGCTTTCTTTTCTTTTGTCTTATGCAAGTGGTTGATCTTTCATCTGATCTCCTCAGAAATCTCCTTTAGCCATTTTAACTGCACATAAGAAATGAACGTGAAAGGCAGTTGAGGTGTGTTTGGGAACATACTGTCAGTAAGAACTTTAAAGCAGTTGTTGTTGGGCTGCTTTTAAGATGGGAAGAATTTAGGAGTTAAAGTGGCGTAAGAGCAAAGAGTGGACAAATTAAATACTGTTAGATTTGATATTATACTTCGTGAGAGGTCTTTTGTGTAATTTTCGACTATGTCCCCTGCTTTCTGATGCTGAAAAATAACTTAAATAAATTAAATAAATGGAATTTTGCATAGTACTTGCATAGTACTGTAGATATGTGTGTGTGTGTGGGGGGGGGGGGGGGGGTGCGTGTGTGTGTGTGTGTTTGTGTGTGTGTGCGTTTTTGTTTTTGTGTATGACTGTATATGCAAATATTTCACACTATAACGATTAAAGAGTTCACTTTCAATCTATACCCACAAATCTATGAATAAGAAACGACTGTGCAGCCACTGTATAATTTTCCTTTAATTTCACTGTAACATCCTCTAAGGAAGTGAAACGAGAGAATCTGCTGATCCCACACAGTCGCATGTTGCTGGTTACCGAGGGAGATATTCTGAGGCTGTAAAAAGAATCACTCCATGAGATAAGGAGCGCCATACTTTTGTCCATGTAATGCAGGCCCCCTCACTGACTCTTCCACTGTTAAACCTCACTGTTCTTTTGTCCCCTCTCCCCATGCTTAATAGATTGAACCTTTGAGTTTCAGTCCACGCAATACAAAAGGATAATAAGAGCCACAACACCGCACACAATGGCATAAAGGAGGCTAAGAGTTCCCAAGAGATAGTAATAGTATTACCCTTTCTTCTGAAGAAGGAGTGAGGCTTTTTCCACTTTCACAGCCCAAGACCATTAGACTCCCCTCATTTTCGCTGCACTAACAGCACCCCTGAGCTACTCTGGGAGGATGTAGAGGCTGAAGGTGCCATTTAATGCATGACACGAGACATATATCTGTGGCCACACACACTGTATATCCATAATAAGAAGGGCTGGGCTAGGCCAGCATCATTAGGGGCCACAGATATGGAATGATGGGCTATGGTGCTATGTGAAGAGGGTGATCTTGGTCAGTATAGGCCTACTCTACTGTATTAAACTCTGGAATACTATCCATCTGTCAAAGTCAATTTGATTGCAGAGAAATGTATACCATTATTTGAATATGCTAATCTTCCACAGTTTCACAGGTCTAAACAGCAATGAAAAGTAGATGTGCATCATCCTAAACGGCAGAGAAGGCTGTATAATGCTTAATCTATAATGTTTTTTGCCCAGTTGTCTCCTAAAATCGCTAATTCTCACTCACTGGTTAGGTGTTTCTCTAATTCTCTCAGCATGCTCTAGCTGTGAAGTGCCTCTGCATCTTTACAAAGTGTCACTAACAGTTCAACTCATTTGGAGGAGAACACTAGCTGCCTGTGTTACAACAGTTAAGAGACACCCACTTTAGCTAGCATTGTGCAGAGTAATGGGGGAGAGGGAGGGCCATCCTACCCACCTATAGAGAGTGAAGCCAAGTTTGTTTTTTGGTCTCCTGGCTAAGGATCATCAAGATGGCCAGAAATCAAACTCAAACTCATCTTCCGATTATGAGGCCAATGCAGTGGCTGGGCCGTTCCAGAGTCCTGTCTATTATGTTTAAACAGGTAATCACAGCATATTATAATGACTAAAACATATGTAAATGCCTTTTAATTCCAGAATTATAACATTTAAAGGTACACAGTAAGTTATTAGTGTATATGGAATAACAAAATATCAACCAGATCTTATTATTCAATAGCTTCTGTAGCTATTCAGCTATGGATCTTTCAGTAACTACTGTGGAACAAATATGAAAGTTATGTAGTTATGAAAGCTAGGGACTGAAGTGTGGGCCCACATACAGGCCCTAAGGGTTTCTTAATATGACAATAGGATCCTTTAAACTTTTAAACAATAATATTACTGGCAAAAGCTCACAGAGGACAGAGCAGCCACGGCCTCCTCAGCTTCTGTGCACAGCCAGAGGGAGTGAGGCAAGGATCAGTCGGCTGACCTTTATGGCTTTCCGCTATCTCTCCATCCTGTTGGAGCTTGCCAGTGCTGTGGTGCTTTAGAGGCTTTGCCCACGTACTTCTCCCCCAGACAGAAATAATCAGCCCGACCCCCATCCTCCGAAAGCACTCCACAGCCCAGCGGAGCTGCTGTGGGACTGCTGGCCCTTCACACTCTGCTGGGGAGCGGCAGCCAAGAGGGTATTTAGAGGTAAGAAATATAGAACCTGGGTGGGGGGGTGTGAGGAAAGAAGGAACGAATGCACGGGTGGATGAACGGGATTAGAAGCGGGGGTGAGCAAGAGAGCAGGAGGGAGGAGATCAAAGATGGCTGCCTCGCCGAAGGGCAGCAGTATGAAGGTTGAAAGAAAAGAAAGACAGAGCGAGGAGAGATCAGATGAAAGGATGCTGGTGGGGACACATGGTGCTTCAATATGGATTTGTCGCCTTCACCGCAGATGAGGCACAGAGCCGGCGAGATTGGCATTCAGTCAGCAGTTTCTGGGAAAATTCCACCATCCGTTCAGAGAAACATGCAGAAGTGGAAGAACAGTTGGGCAGTTGGAGGTTGTTAGGAAGTTGTCTGGTGGTTGTTGGGAGGTTGCTGGGAGGTTAGGCTGTCCCCGAGGGGTTACCTTGCAGGTGGGTTTTAATTTCTGCGATGATTTGCATATATTCAATCAGGTCGAGTAATTGGAAAAGGAGCAGACAGTGCAGAGATGCTGCTGATTTTGCCACAGTTTAAAAGGAGATGAGAGTACAGCTGCTCAGACGAACTGATGACACAGATAATCCTGACACTGACTGATGTGTCTAATCACCAAAAGTATCTCCACAATCAATTGTCCTTCCCTCACCGCAGCTCAAAAAGTGCTTTCTAGCACCCTGTGAAAGAAAGCCATGTTTTAGCACTACATAAATGACCTTGACAGTGCTAGTCACAGCAAAGAAAGGGCCACCTGCAGTTTACCGGGAACTCAGCTCTCTGTCTGTGCCTACATTCTTCACCAAGTTATTGTTCTCTAAGCAGAGCTGAATGGCCCTATACTCCCACTACACAAGTTGCATAGCTCCCCCCCCACCTCCCCCCCGATAATGTAAGGGCCCCACCTCCTGCTGGTGTCAAAGCAGGTGTCAATTTTTTGATGAGAGAATGAAATGCAACTATACATCTCCCTTCAACAAATCGAAAAAACACACGCCCTGTTGACAAATTAGCGCCTGAACCCCCCTAACCTTGGTTGACAAGATACCCCTACATCTGCCCCACCCCTACAGGTTGCTCAGGGCCCCAGGGTCTTCAGGAATAGCTCTGTCGCTGGCTTCCAGGGTGAGATGCTATGCCTAAAACCCATGTGTAAAGCAACAGCATTGTGCTCGTTAAAGATGAGTGAAAATATTTTAGATCTGTTATGTGGTTCACATTAAAAAAAAAATAAAGGTGCCAAAAAGTTTCTGTGGAGCAGTGCCAACCACTTTTTAAACACCAATTTTAGTTCCTTAAACTGCCTTTCAATACACCCAAAATATGTAAAGAGCCCTTTAAAGTCTAAAAGACATCCACATAATTCGTTATTTTTCCTAAAATCGTATGTCCGAGCCAAAAATCATAACCCTTCATTTTTGAGAGATAAAATGAAGAAAAAATGTCACTTTTTCTGAGCTGCAACCATACCTGCTACCCTTTTTGACTAGAAATTAGGCTCCTAGCATAGCACAGAAGCTCTCGTCTGTGTTTTGTCATGCATTTGCTGACAGCTAGCATTTTTGTGTGCAGAGCCTATTTGTAGGTATTTGTCAGGTAACTAATGAACTGTCTGAACTATGAAGTTGTGGAACAGTTTCCCCCCTTAAGGTAATTTGGTGCATGATGGTGTGCAGGGCATCCTTCGGTTTAATAAGACCGCATCCCTGATCTCTCTGCTTGAAAATAGGAAAAGAGATCTGCCAGCACCATGCCTGGATGAACCTTGCACTGAACCTGGATGAACCTTACACTGCATCTTGAGCATCTCCTCACAGGTGTTGCCATCATGAAATTTGAATCATACGCATTAATACTGGACACGAATGGCAGTTCATTTTCACAGTGAGTGCTGATGGAATGATGGGACCCCCTGGACATCTAGAGAGTATAATGAGAAGAAAGAGGGTCACAAATTAAAATGGAGAAGACGAGAACCACTGAGAGAAAAAAAAACCTGTCATTATGAACATTCCAGCAAATGGAACCTCCAGACTTGCAACTGCGTAATTGGTGGTTAGATTCTGCAGCGGGCAAAAGCCTGAAAACACCAGTGATAATTTCTTAATGGAGGCTTATTAACATGGAGCTTTCTGGCAGGCAGTTTGGTTGGCTGGAGTCCCTGAAAGATCCTTAAACCCCTTTGAATACTAAAGACTTCAGTGCTATAAAGCACCACTCCCAATAGGTAGGGGCACAGCTCTTACTGCATTCACTCTTAATATGAATAAATGGGAAAAGATGAAGATGGGTTTCTGATTGCCAAGTTAGTCCAACCACACACACACACACACACACATACACAGGTGCGTAATAGAATATAAATCTGGGAATACATATTCAGAATACTGAAAAAGAGTATCTATATTTAGTTCATGTTACATATTGGCATGGCACTATTCAGAATACAGTTACTATTTACATTTTTAGGAAAACACTTTTAGAATACTTACTCACTTATCAACATCAATGTCAGATAGATATA
>JBBPCZ010000034.1:4339676-4360257 GCA_037974445.1 Brycinus macrolepidotus
ATATGGAGGGGAGAGGTGGTGAATGGCCTTAAATGTGTACAGAAGAATTTTGAAATTGATGCGATGTTTAACCGGGATAGTATGTAAGAATCATCAAGTACGGAGTTAATGTTCATTAAATCAGTTATGAGCTATGATAGTTCTACTACTATGATAGTAGTTATTTTAAAGAATCCATAGTCAGTAAATAGTTCTGTAGGAAATCTGTAAAAGTCAGTAGTTCCTCTTGCCTATTGAGTAACTAACCATAATGCTTGGAAGTGTTAATAATACTTAGATGTTAATAAAGAACGACTCATTCATTACTGCATATTTCCTACATATTGAACTATGAAGCAGTATAATAAAGTGTTATCTAAATTCATATGTTGTAGTTGGTGTGGCCGAAAAAGCATATCACAGTATAATAAATACTATATGGTCACAAGTATGAGTTGGTGTGTTTCAGCCACACTTATTGCTAACATAGGTATAAAATTAAGCGCATAGTCAAGCGATCTACATTATAGTAGAATGGCATAGCCCTATGACAATCCCATATTTAAAGTCACCGCGCTTTTCAGTATGACCCATTCTACTGCCAGTGTTTGTCTGTGGATATAGACAAACAAAAGTAACCCCCGTATAAAAACCTGACAGATTCAACACAGCATGTTATTCTGATAGAACAAATTAATATGCATCGGGAAACATCGTGTTTAAAAAGAGGCTAAACAACTTGAAACAACTAGTTAGCCTGAAGTTTGCGCAGCAGGCGTCATAGCTGATGTAATAGCTAACCGCCTGCAGTTTTAGATTCAAAGGAGTAGAATGTGTAAGTTATTAAAACTTCTTCTATTTTATCTGACATTTTCAGATACACTTGCTACTGCACTTCCCTCTGTTCATCAGAGTGAATGGTGTTTTTTGTAATGAAGGCTTGTTATTAAAAGCCAAAACTGCCAATCAAAGTCACCTATATGAGGTTGGAATGTGTGTACAATCTGTTATCTGCGCTTATTTGTGGCGTACCAGTATAGAGGTGGTGACAAGTCTCACACGCCTTAGGGAAAAATTCAACCAGTGCACTGAGCGCATCAGTGTGCCATCCAGTACAGTCCTATGCATTTGTTTGTTTTCTTGCTCAAAATGTTGAGCTCACACTACAGACCTTCAACTTCAGATCTGTTTCTTACCTTTAAAAATACAAGTGACTACAGGAAAGTAGCAAACTGAAATGCAGAACGCATTTCTCTGCACTGAATCGTTTAATCGCTATGAATTTTGATTAAAGGGATTGTACAGCGGGCAAGCAGGATATATCTTTATGCACTCCAACTATGCAAATTCACAACAATGACATTTTGTACAAAACATGTTGAATTGCCAAGGTGAAAAATGCAATTTTACTATCCATTTGCACATTAACCTTGCTGTGATATAACCTGGAATAATTCAAAGGCACTAAAAGTTTAATACTCTGCTTCCACACTCATCTTAGTCATCTCCAAATGTGTGTGTGTGTGTGTGTGTGTGTGTGTGTGTGTGTATGTATGTGTGTGTGTGTTGCTTGTCTCTGCCAGCCGTGAAGTGGGGATCGAATCGACCCGAGGTTGTTAGTGCGGCTTCCTGTCGTCATTGCTTGCACCACAAAGGACTAGCATGGTGGTGCTGCTGGCTGGAAAAGTGGCAGGGGTGTGTTTCGGTCACACTATTGGACTCAAGGATCTGACTGTGAGTGTTTGTGACAGCCTAGAGGCAGGAGAAAATGAACCCCTCAAGCTCCTTTATTGCTAACAGAGATATTAATAGCTATTGTGTGAACAACTGCGATTAGAGTAGGTGCTGTGTGAATTAACATAAACGTCAGCACCTGGCCTTGACAATCTGAGCATCCCTGACCAGCACTTGACCTTGGGCTTCAGACTGCCTCACCAGACAGGTCCATATAATTACCCTCATCGGAGAGAGGAGCAGCAAGGGATGGCCACAGGATATTGCCTGAATTTGGATGTGTTTGTTTTTGTGTGTGTGTTCCAGTAACGGTATCTGTGACAGTAAGCATTCAGCCTAGCCTAGATATGGATCTCCTACTTCTGGTTCCATAAAGAACCTTTTAATCGATGGTCTTTTAGAGGAGGATTTTTTTTTTTTTTTTGGTAAAACAGATGTGAATGTGAAGAATATTTTAAAGTTTAAAGTTTCTGTACCAATGAAAATTTACTTCTAGAACCTCATAACCAAGACAGGGACTACTTTACCTCCTGTGACCCTGGTCAAGGATAAGCAGCTCAAATAATGAATACGTGAATTAATGAATTACATTTTGTGACTGTCTGAAGGACACCTTGTGTCTCCATTTTTGTCATTTTCCTTTTTTAGAATTAGCATAAAATAGTTTTACGTTAAAAAAGAAATTAGGAACATTTCCCTCCTACTGTAAAGTTACTTTTCTGGAGATGCAAGGTTTTGTTCCAACAGCAATGGTATATAACATTTATATTTATACTTTATGTAGAGAAGAGACTATAAGAAATAAACTCCAATGTGATCAGATCTACATAGCATTCTCATGTTCTCAGACAAATTAATTGAACACTTTTTCCTCACATTGCATTTGCAACTTGTGCAACAGCACTAGAATATAATGCACACACTGACCCCTTTCATGACGTTTTTCTATCTAAAAGGGAGACAAAAGACAAATGCATTTCATTCCTGCTAAAGTCGGTCATGTTCTATTTAGTTTACATGGATTTCATTTTGGATTTGGTGAATCTGGTTTGGGACATTCTTCAATGAACAAGGCCGGGCTGCATTGCAAACACTGCTGGATTCATGCATAGAACAACTATGCTTATCCACGCACACACCCACTGCAGCTGATGTGGATTCATGTGGATGGATTAAGGGCAAATGCAACTGCACTGCAAGTTTACAAGCTGCTCCTTCTGGTCTCTGATTAAACGGTTCAGCTCGAATTAACATTTCGGTCAGAAGAGGGATTACCGCCCACTAGAACACACACATCTATGTGCAACATGCACTTAAATCATGGCTCATAGTATGGGACACTTGACTTTGCAGATTCATAAGGAACAAATCCAATCTTACCTTTGAAATCCCAGGCTTTCCTTCCATCAAGTCTTTTTCGCCCTTTTTTATTTTCTTATCATTACCCTTCTTTGTCTTCCTCTGTATTTCTGAACCAGTTCTACTTGTCAGTCACGTCGGGTGTAGGGAGGGGTCATTTTGAAGAAGGGCATCATTTGTCTTGCCTACTACCATATTTTTCTCATTAATCAACAGATGAATGAACAGATCGCTGAACAGATGAATGACCTGAACTTAGTGTGAAGCTGTACTTCATCGGAAACAACTCCCCATCCACAAAACAGAACACTCTGCTCTCCCATGAGTTCTGACACTGTATGCTTAGCCTCTGTCACAAGTGCTTGAAAACTACACACGCCAGCAGAGATCTCTAGACTTCTGAATGTGGTTGTGATCTGAGTGCTCTGTGTACCCCCTCACCCCAGCACCCCCAAGTGCATTACATCTAGGCCTGTGAGGCCGTAGGGAAGTGCTGTCCATGGTCCTGAAACTGAAAGCTGTGGCAGCGAGAGGAAGGATGCATGATTTTAATGGGATGTTTTGAGCAGCTTCATAAACACAACAATCTCTTACATGGCCCAAAAACAAGGCAGCCATGAAGCATACAGTTTTATAACTTCTACCCGCATCCCAAAATACAGAACTCTATAGCAATAGCTAAATAAGATTACATCTGAAAGTGTCAGGAATGGAGTATAAAATCCAATTATGGACTTTCAGTCTAGACGTCCAGGAGAGGATGCACAATAATTAGGACATCCAAAAGTTTACCGAAAATAAAACTGAGGTCTGGCCATTCTCCTCTTGATTTTCCCCATACCATTTATCTCAAGAATTATCTGACGACAAACAGAACTCTTCCTAAATCATCAAAGCAGCACAAGCGGCACAAAGTCCCTTGAGCCAGATTAGAATACATTCCCCTTCTGCAGTGAACTTCTAGTCTCTCAGTCAATCTGATTTTCAGGACAAACACATTTAGAAAACAGCCTGAAGAGATGAACGTTAAGCATGCCAAAATGAAATTTGTGGTAGTTAGTTTCCCTGTGGTCTTTTCTAAATGGCTACATACTGATTGGGTGTGATGCAGATGCACCTTTAGTGAATTGTGGTATTTACAAGCTACCAGTTGCCTGGAGTCATATATTTCTGAGTTTCTGTTTGGACAAGTTAACTATTTTTCTTTTCTACATCCCTCGGCTTATGTCAGTTTGGGAAGGAAACCCTCCCTCCTTTTTGTTTCTGTTCTGTTTATTTTCAGACAGCCGCCTTAAGCTAGAATCTGGGAAAAGGTCTGACTTCTGATTGATGTGCCACCCCCTCCCAAAAAAAAAAAAAAAAAAAAAAAAAAAACTCTAAATGCATCTCCAGACTTCTGCTAGCTTTCACAGCCTGTTTTCCCTCTCCTCCAGAATGCTGCAGCGTGGCCGGCCCTGCCTCTCTCAGGAGCTCTCGTCAGCTTTTCACACTCATGTGGAGATGTAAAAAAGAAAGTGCTGAGGTGATTGTGCATGTTGCTTTCACTTTTGTTCAGTCAGGCTTCATCATCTAAAAGCTGCAATCGATAGTGCTAAGGTTGCCCACTTCATTAAATGTAAGCACACTTTACTAATTGTTCAATATGGCATCTCGTTCTGCCACCTCCCAACTCCTACTTCTTGATCTGATCTGCATCCCATTCTCTCTCTCTCTCTCTCTCTCTCTCTCTCCCTCTCCCTCTCCCTCTCCCTCTCTCTCTCTCTCTCTCTCTCTCCGTTTTGCATGACAAGTCTCTGTAGAGCCTTTTGTCTGAAGAATGTCAATCTAAAAACTCTGAAACGAAAAAAAAAGAAAAGGGCAAATGGATTTCTTTAGAAAAGCTTGAGCTGAAACAGATCAATAAATGTGTCCATAGGCCTGTCAAAGAGGAAATGTGAGGGAGAAGTCAACTTTTCTTGGACCATTATGGGCACCTGCGAATCCTCTCTCTGCCATTTGAGGGAAGTGCTCTAAAATGGGTGTGAGGCACCTTGGTCCTACTATTATGATACACTTCCTGCAAGTCAATACCTGGAGCCTTTTTGCTTCTTTAATACGGCAGGCCACAGGGTGCAAGGCCAAAATGACCACGGCAATGAAGAACTGTAATTTTTATTAGGACAGAATTGTGGGGTTTGCAAAAGTTGTTGTCTCGCTCGATAAAAAACAATTGCTCATAAAAACAAGTGTTAGAAGGTGATCACGATACAATGTCTCATGTAACTTTTACAGACATACCTCTCTTTCTGCTGTTGGCCAGGGAGCATCGCTTACTTTAGTAAAATGAAATAAAAAAGAGATTCTCAGGAGCTTTAATTAAATGTTATGGCAGAAATATCTTCAAATGAAATATTACTTATTCTGAAAGATGACTCATCCATAGTGGCTATCAGAGGTTATTATGCAGGAAGGAGGGTTCAACTTCATTTGAAATTTTGCTTGAAAAAAAATTGGAAGTGAAATCTTTTTTTTTTTTTTACTGTATGTCTTTGTATTTAGTCTCCACAGCAGTTGCCATGGTAGCAGTGTGAGACAGGCCCATGGCCTATTCCTTTAGATCCGTCTTAGTCATTTGACCTCTCACATCAATCACACTTTAACACTGAAAGTACAAGTGAAGAGATTCCTATCCATCCGGTGACCACATAGGGTAGAAATTATAACTGTCAGCTCCAAGACCACTCACACATAGTATCTAAGCACACACACCCCCTTTCATATTCCAGTCCTACTCTTGAACTCTGTACTTGCAAGCTAGCTTGGGGTTTTAACTACACTGCGCCCATGAATGCAGCTCCAACTTACAGGTACTGTATACACTCTAATCAAAAAGGGACCTGTATAGTACCCAGTGAATAATTGACAAGCATCTTTCAAAAGTTTTTTAAAGAACCATATACAGCAGTTCCTGCGTCATAGAGAATAACAATTTTTCTTCAATTCTCAAACCTCCCGCTCCTCCTGCACCTCCTTCCATCTCTCTGCCAACTTCTTTGATGAAAAAATCAAGATCAGACAATCCTTTCCCGCATTCATCACCACGCTCTTTTACTCTCAACCTACTGTCCACCCTCCACTTTCTTGCTTTACCCCACTTTCCACAGATGATGTTCTTCAGCTCCTGACATCCTGCAAACCTACCACTCGATCCAATCCCATCACCCACTCCTCAGACCATATCCTCGGAGCTTCTCCCTCACAACGCTCACGTAAGAAATGGCTCCATGGAAAAAGACCACGTTCCAACACCAGTCCTAAAAAAGACCATGCTTGACATCACTGATGTGAACAACTACAGACCAGTATCTCTTTTCTCCTTCCTCTCCAAAGTTTTGCTGCATGCTATATATAATGAACTCAGTCTATTTCTATCACACAATAGACTTCATGGCTCAAACCAGCCTGGATTCAAAACAGCACATTCTACAGAAACTGCACTTTTGACTGTCACTGAGGAGTGTTACGCTGCCAAAACAGCTAAACTACCTTGAGGGTTGTAGTTTCCGAGTGTCATGGAAAGAATCTATGTCTGACCCACGAAGACTCACTGGTGTTCCCCAAGGCTCAGTGCTTGGCCCCCTTCTCTTTTCCTTAAACACTCACTCTCTTGGTGTTGTTACATCTTCACCTACTTTTATGCTCATGATATGCAACTCATCCTCTCCTTTCCTCCCGGTGACTCTCAGATCTCAGCCCAGATCTCTGTATGTCTGAACGACATTTCCTCCTAAGCCTAAATCCAAGCAAAACAAAGCTCCAGTACATCCTGACCTGGTCATCACTTTTGGAAATTCTGTTATCATTACCTCACCAAAAAGTACAAAATCAAGGTGTTCTCTTTGATAAATTTTCACCTCACATTAACAATCTCTCATAAATTTGCTTGTACTGTCTTTCTAACCCCGTACTGTCTTTCAATTTATCCATTCCTCACCATTGAAGTCGATCAGATACTCGTCCAGTCACTTGTCATCTCAACACTGGACTACTGTAACTCGCTTCTGGCTGGCCTTCCTCTGAAGAAACCAAGACTTCTACAGATGATTCAGAATGCAGCAGCACGTCTGGTCTTCAATACATCATAATTCTCCCACTCCACTCCATAACTGCTTCTCTGGCTTCTTGTGGCTGCTTGCATTAGATTTAATGCTCGCCTACAAAGCCCAAAATGGTCCAGCTCTGTCTTACCTGTCAGCATTGATCAGACCACAGGTTTCACCTCGCCCTCTTAGAGCATCAAGCACAGCCTGAATTGACCCAGCTCTTCTCAAAGGTCAGAGACATACATCAAGATTTTTCTCAGCTGTGGCACCAAAGTGGTGGAACACACTGCTGAGACCCTTGCTGTATTCAAATGGCGACTGAAAACCCACCTCTTCACTGAGCACTTAGAATAAAAACTACATGTTCATATCATAAACTTAACTAACAAAAAAAAAACTTAACAAACAAACAAATAAATAACTCTTCTGTGCATGTTTCATGCAAATTTCCCACTTGTGGGACTAATAAAGGATTATCTTATCTTATCTTATCATTTAAATGTTCATTTAAAGGAATCCAGACAATTATTTAGATGCTTTTCCCAGTTACCAGTAATGGAACAGAAAAACAGACTGTGTGAGAACACACTGCCCATTGGTTATTGTTGAAAGTGTATTTTGAGAAAACAGGTTTTCTGTTCTAGATTTAGACTTTTTCGTTATTTAATTCCAACCATACACCAATAAGCCACTTTGTTGGCTATGTACACATCTTGTCATCAGCTTCACTTTTGATATAGATGCACATAATAGTTTACAACACACACACACATTAACATTCCACTAGCATGTTGCTACTGCTGTGCTGAGAATGTCTCATCACCCAAATAATATGTGCTCACTGGTGGTCCTGTGGGAGTCCTGAGCATTGATGAATGAGGTAAAGTGGTTTAACTGTTTCAGAGAAACAGATGGACTGCAGTCTGTAAAACAATAAACACAGAGTGCAGATATATGGTAAGGAGAGCTGATAAAATGGACAATGAGTGTAGATAAAAGGTAGAGGCATCTAATGCAAATAAAATTTCAGTCACTGGTGAATGGAAAACAAATGTGCTTATCTACAGCATAGCTCCAAAGAACCCTTTTAGTAACTGAAACAATCCGATTTTAAGACAATTATTATTATTTTTTTGCTTATTTTTGTTATTTTACTTATTTCAGGAAATCTTACTAAGTACATTTTGCTTATGTTATTTGCAGGTTTTTATTACTTACTATAAGCGTTGTCCATATTTATATATATTCTCTAGTTTTTGTGAGTTGTTAAGATTTTTTTCAGCACTCAAGTAATGAGTGATGATCTGCACATGGAGGAAAATGCTATTACTTTTGCAACCGGTGTATTAAGGGTTAAATGAGGAGTGAAACTCAGCAGCAAAGAGAAAGAAATCTCAGACACACTTTGAAAACGCACTGAAGGACGTTCTGTTCTGAAGGAGGTTGGAGGCATGTTTGACCTGAATTGCATATTGATTGCCGGCTTGTGTTAATGCACCGTGCATTGCAGCATGCCTTCAACAGCAGAAACGCACAAACTCATCTCTCCATGGTGACTGGGAGAAATCTGGATATGGCGACTGGTGGATGGAGCTGGAAAGAAAGAAAATGTCACGCCAAATGACACACCTGAAAATCATTCCTTTTACCACTGCCATGATTATTATGATTGCTGTAATGTTCGCTACACGTATCTAATCATATTCCTTTAATTCTTCATTCTGGTCTGATCTGGAGATTAAATGTCACTGAAGGGTGAAAAAGCTGGACAAGAGATAGAGGAGTCAACGATGAATCTGGCCACCAAGAATGCAGAGATGGAGCTTGGAGGACAGCTCGTGTTCTTTTCACACATGCCAGCAGGGATGACGAGAAATGAGACAGACGTGGAGACTGTGCTAGACATGCGCCATTCTGCTGTAATTAGGAGGATAGCACATTTTGCCCCACGCCCCCGGGGGCATTTTCCGGGGCACAGCTGGGCCTGCTGAGAGGCCGGCGGCATGGGGGGCGCCCCACTCCAGCCTGGCGATGGCACAGAGAGAGGAAATGGGGTAAAAGTCACACTGCTGAAAGCACATGGCCAGGTCAGCTGCCCTCCATATGGGGAGTGGGCTACAGGGTTAGAGGGCTTAGGGAGAGAATGTAGGGTGAGGGCTTCTAATGCCAGGAGGAGTCTGGCTGTGACTAGGAGAATGGAAACAAAACAGTCTCATAATTAAGGATACATTACCCTTTATTATACACAGAGAAACAGATGTTTATAGATAATGTACAGTCTATGGGCACAGTCAAAGGTGGGTAGAGACGCTTAAGCATTATTTTGAGGAATTTGTATGTATGTATGTATGTGAGGAATGTGATTACATTTTTAGGCTGTCTTTCACTTTCACTTTGATGTTGTCCAGCATGAGTAGAGCCTAACAGACTTACTGAAAGATGCTGGATGTATTTATACAGTGCAATGTGGTTCTATAGGTAAGTGAATACTTTTTTGACCTGTTACTCTGTTACTTTAGAGTATTAAAGTAATCTTACTTTCACTTGAGTATGGGTTTTGGCACCTCTCTCCACCTCTGGCCTTTCATAGATATATTGACATGAGCATAAACGCACTAGTTTCACGGTATCACGGATTTGAATTACTGCTGATGGCGTGTAATATTTCAAGAATTGCCAATAAACCTCTCTTTATGATACTCTAAGAGTACATTAAATGCACCAAACAAATAAACCTCAATTAAGCAATCAAGTCGGCCAACAGTAAATCACACCCACAGGAAAAGATATGAATCGATTGAGCAGCCTTTAGCAATTATAGGCTTTCTTACAACCATATTTGTAGAAGGTTCATACAAAAAGATCTGGATCATAATATGCCTGTGAATTATTTGTGAGACTTGGCTCAGCCAACAGTGAACACCTGGTACAAAAACACTGAATTGCAGGCTTACATACCAATGTTTTGCTTGTCAAGATGGATCAGTGCCCAAAAACACACACAAAAAAAACAAGATCTACAGGCACATAGCGTATGTATTACATGTTAAAAACAGACACACAATTTGTGTGTTCGAAAATAATAAAAAAAGTAAACAAAAAAAAAGAAAACAGACACACACGCGCACATGCGCACACACACACACACACACACACACACACACATTCACAACCATAAGCTGAAGTAAACATCATTACCTGGACGAATTGCTGCACTGCAAGTTTTGTCTGACAGCTCTAAACCTTTGGTATCCATTTTCTAACCAAGCGCTCATGTTACTGCCTTCAACAATTCTTAAAAAAAAGAAAAAAAGAAAAACTCGGAATACCTTAGTCATGCCAGACTACAAATTCTAAGTCTAAGAAAATGGGCCTAAAATCTTTAGCCTATTCTGCAGGAACCTTCAACTACCAAGCACAGTGCTGCAGGTCTAGGTTCCTGGAGGAACCCATTATTTAACTTATTTATTTATTTTTGAGTGAGCATTCAAGCATACTTTTTTCAAAAAATAACTTATAGTTCTTAAAGGGGTTGTTTGAGAGCACTAGACTTTCTGGAGTTTCTCAAAATCATGTTTTATTTCAGCAGCATCCTTGAGCGACCACAAGCAGCGAGCATCTACCTCCATGAAAAGTCTGACTGAACTGGAGTACATACATTTCATACTCTCTGATCTTATATTGAATATCGATTCTGTTATTCCTTAAAAGTTAAACAACTGTTTTATAAATAATGCATTTAACCACGTTTAGGTCCGAAACATAAACTCGAGAAGAATAATTCAATCAAAACAAGATACATAAATCACATGTTTACCAAAGATTTGTAGTTTATACTGGCAAAAGTATTATCAGTGTGATAAAACACATATGGGAGTTAATGTATCGATTGGAGCCTATATTTCAATTTTGAACATGCACTTTGATATGATAAATGTGCACTTTGATCTACGTCTTCTGTTTTCACCTGTGCCTGTGCTGTTTAATGATTTTTGAAGTGTTTGCTGGGTTTGAACGTTATTAAGAACATGTTTTTTAATTATATTGTCCAAAACTCACTATAAACAAAAAAAACAAAACAAAAACGTTCCATACGGCAGAGTCGTCTTTCCCTACTAAGCAGGCTTAGGTCCTTCAGTGTCTGTAGAACAATGCTAACCATATTCCATCACTCTGCGGTAGAGAGTGTGGTGTTTTTTGCAGCTGTGTGCTGGGGAAGTGGGGTGAAGGCAGCTGATTCCACCAGACTGAACAAGCTGATCAGAAAGGCTGGTTTTGTTCTGGGTGTCAAACTTGAGACCCTGGCGGAGGTGTCTGAGAAGAGAATACTGGAGAAGCTTCTCTGCATCATGGACAATCCCTCCCACCCCATGCATGCCTCCCTAATAGGCCATCGGAGCACACAGCAAAAGATTCATCACCTCTAAATGCAGGACTGCATGTGTCTGGAAATCCGTTCTACCTGTGGCAATAAGACTGCATAATTCCTCCCAATTCTGTAGGTGATCTTTTTTCAAGTCATTCTGTTCTGAATCAGATTTGTGCAATATACAACTCACCTGTTTAATCTGTGAACTGACCATGTTATTGAATGTTAATCTCACTACCTTATCATCTGCTGCTATGACCATGTTAGAACCACCTTATACATTTGTCTGCAACCAGATTAACATATTAATGAAAACGCTGATTGAGAACTCTTTCGTGATATTACATGTGTGTATGTGTTTATTTATTAAATTAGTTTATGAACATCAATAGACAATCATGCACTGATTTATCTCTGTATATGCTAAGTTATTTATTGTATATTTATATATACATATAAAGTTACATTTAAAAAAACATCATACAGGTCTTAAATTGTATCAATTGTTGTGTTTAATTAATTTCAAATGCAGTGTTTAATAATAATCAATAGTAGTAGTAGTAGATCTCTAATCTCTAAATAAGAGAAAGTTCCTAAATGAGCCAACAGATTAAAAACTATGCTCTGAAGCTTCCAAAGAGGCCATGCTAAATGTAATGTTTCCTTAAGGAACCCTGTAAACTATTTTAAGTTCCTCAGAGAACTTAAAATGTTTCGCCAGTCTGGTAATGGGCCCTGAGTATCCTCAGACACATTCATATTCAAGCTAATTTAAATGAGCCGAATCAAAAGTAAAGGAAACTAGCAGTAAGGTGCCCTCCAACCACTTTGTCCACCAAGTGAGCAGAAATTTCCATAGGTGAAATGTTAAAACATGGTATTTTGGAAAAGAAATGTGTCTGTCTGGAATGGAGGGTTCTGATTCCTTTATTTTGTTTACTTATTTATTTAATTTCATCTCTAAGAGTGTAAAATGTACTAAGTGTTCCCAGGAACTGACAGGAGAGTGAGAAGAAGCCGTGTGTGATGCTAGCGGCTGGCTTTACTCTCTGTTCCTCTTCCATTCTACCTTAATCCTCCTTGCAAGGAGAATGCATTTCTGAGTGTTTCAGAGAGCAGCTATCTAAGGAGATGCCTTGCATTAAAGGCAACTTATATTAAGAGCAAAGAGCCCCTTTGATGTTGCAGAGGCAATGCATCACCCGGCCTACGCATCAAAGGCTCTGTTAAAAATGCATGACATGCACAACTCTGAAAGAAAAAAAAGAAAAAAAGTTATGAACTTAAAAATATAAAGATCAAGTGATTTTTTATACGGCCTCACTTCAAAGACTCCGCTTCTGCTACAGAGAAAACATACCAAACCCATGTCGAGGTGCCTAATTACACCTTCAATGCGACTGAAGGCCTGGTCAGCAGCTGCAAGTCGGAGCAATTGTGGCACGGCAGGCATGGTGTGGGTGAGCGTACCTGCTGCAGTGAAAGACGGTAATGACCAGGCAGTTCTCAGAGAAAGAGCGCGAGTGTAGCAGACAGATGCAAAGCAGTTCTGCATCCTCAGCCTGAGCAGAGGGGCAGATAATTATGCTGTAATTACATGCAAGACGAGCCATTAAAATATCAGATAAAAACACAATTAGGAAAGTGTATCTTAATGAGGATTCAATCAAATGGTGCAAGACTCAGGCTGGATGGAGCACAGTCATGCCTTCCCCTTTATTTTGTGCCACATATGCTGGCCCACATTGTGCCATCTGGCAGCAAACATCACCATAACCCGACATTTGGAGCTCCTGTTCCTAAAAATGCTTTGTTAGCTCATTGCCTTTGACTCTTAACACATGTCAGTTGTCTCACATTTACAGCAAAGAAATTCAAGGTTTTGTTACCAACGCTTCATTATTAGAGAAAACTGCAGTTTAGAAATTTGTCCGGTTTGGAAATGTCACGTCCGAATCCAGGGATGAGGCAACAGGAGCACTGGCTTCAGTAAAATTCTCCTTGGCCCCTTAAAGTGCCCCTTTCCAGTCACTCATGACCTCCGAGCACGTCACTGATTGATGTACCTGCAGACTCATTGCCTTTCAGTGCCATTCTGAATAATGAACATGCCTGAACTTGAATCGTGTAGATATGAAGAGTTTCTTGCTGTCATCAAAGAGAATTCAGAAGAAGAATCTCTCCTCTCTAGTAGGAGATCATGGTAATTTATACTTTATTTTTTACCTTATTAAACTTGTATACGTTGGAAGGTTTCAGGACCGTTGCTAGGGCTGGATAACATTAACCTAGCTAAAGTGACTAGATTTCAGTGCTTTAGGGATAATGATTTTATCACTAAATGAGTAAAGCACCTAAATGAGTAAAGTTTCACTAAAGTATGCATTCAGACAACTCTCAGGTGGATCTGATGTGCTTATTAGAACTTTCTGCACCAATTTGTTGAGTTGAAGTGCACATACTGTCATTAAAGCAAAAGAAAAGCACTAAGAGATCCTGAAATTCATGTAAAAAATTTCAAAGATTCTGCTTTTTACTCAGATTATTTAATAATTGATAAATTGTCTGATAAAATAATTTGTAATGAAAAATGTTGTATTAAATTGGACAAGAATTCAATCATTTCCACTGGTGGTCTCAGACCCCAGGGTATAATATCATGCATTATTAAACGTGAGACTGTTAATATGGACAAATCATCACTTTTTCAGAATTTGTGTTTCTGTACATGTATCAATACACATATCAAAATAATTAAATTAATAAGAGGCATCATTTTCTATTATGAACATATATAATGGCAAAATATATTATGGAATATATTTCAAAATATATTATGGAATATGTTGCTCCGTAGGGGCCCCTACGGAGCAACATCTCCGTAGGGGCCCCTCAGGGCTGTGTGCTCAGCCCTCAGCTGTGCATGCTACTGACTTACAACTGTGAGGCAATCATGAAGTTCCCCGATAACACCACCATGGTGGGTTTGATCAATAGGAATGAAGAGGCAGCATGCAGAGAGGATACACAACGGGTCACAGACTTCTGCACAACCGACAACTTGTCTCTGAATGTGGACAATACAAAAGAGATAGTCGATAACTTCAGGAGAACAGGTTGTGATCGTTTTTTGCTGAACACCAATCACTCCTCCATGGAGACTCTCCAGAGCATCAAGGTATTCACATTGCAGAGAACTTCACATTTGCCCTAAATACCATTGCCAAGAAAGCCCAGCAGCATCTCTACTTCATATGGAGCCTGAAGAGAGCTCATCCATAGAGTGCACCCTGAACAGGTTAGGAAACAGCCCAGTTACTGCCTGGGACCGCAGTGGATAGTGTGGACAGTTGAATTTCCCCTCTGTCACAGACATGTACACCACACACTGCATTAGCAAAGCTACCAGCATTGTGGATAACCCAACTCACACCACCCACACCCTGTGTAGTCCTGTCCACACTTCTGTAGCTTTGTGTTGTTTTGTGTGGCACCATGGTCCTGGAGGAATGTTGTTTCATTTCACGGTGGACTGTATAGATCGCAGGCATAATAACATAATTCCAGTTTTTCATAGTGCTGATATAAAGGTCAAGAAGACCCTTCTATGAGTAAAAATGTCCAAATTCTGACTGGGTAGATAAAAAAAGGCAGATATAGAGAAATAAAGGACCAGAACATAAAATCATTTTCCTCATTTGCAGTCTTTTTAAAACATTATGAATACTGTCTGTTTCAACTTCTTAGAAAAGCTAAATATCAAGATCATTATCATTATCATACCTCTTTTAATCTTAGCCGTTTGATCGCTCAAAGCTTTCTTTCACTAGAACCCTCTACTAAAGAGGCTGTAAAAAGGGGATGATTTTAGCAGACACGCATGGGTAAAGGGACTCAACAAGACTCAAGCAGAAATTGCACACATGGAGCCTCAAGAGACATCACCTAACAGTGTACCGCCTATCGGGGCTCCCTTTCAATTTCAGTGAGCGTAATTTGTGGAATTTAAAAAATTATTTTCGGCCTGAGTCAATAAATGCTAGTAGGTCAAACCTCTCAAGCGGGAATAAATCAGACCAGAATGGAGGTGGGAAGGATGAGCGAGAAGAATTCGAATTGCTTTCGACCCCTCCCCACATTTTATGTGCAAGCAAAGGAATCAGATTAGTGCGTCCTGCACTCCTCAGGAAGTGGACCCTCTGCTGGCGTTCTGATGGCGATGAAACAAAAAGCAAAGTTTAATGTAATTTATTCGCTTGCTAATAGGCCTTTTCATAGTGTCAATGGCACAGAGAAAGGAGGAGGGTATTGGAGCTCAGCTGGAGAGAAGCCTTGGGGTCCTTCGGGGCAGGAGGCCACAGGCCTGGGGCGCGCAGCTGGGGTGGGAGTCACTGGGCTGGAGGCCTAGTGGAAGAGTGAAGGAGGACATGCTATCTCTCAGCGGGGCAGCAGTCTGTTCAGCAAGAAGGGACATGAATTATTGAGTGTTAGCTGGAACCCCCGGGTGAAACGAGGAAGAAGTGGGAAATGCTAACTTGGAGCATGATCGGGCCTCAGCGGGGCACCAGCAGTCATGAGAAAGCAGAACCTAACCTGGCACTAGATGGCCGAAGAGAACAGACATGGAAGACGCATCTAATGCCTCCATTTACCCCCCGCCACTTTAATAACAAAACGAAGAGCCCCCAGCGAAGACAAAAAAATGAATACATCTCGGCACCTTATAATTACAGGTTATTAATTCAAGCTATGAGGAGACCCCCTCTTGTAATCCAAATAAGACGATAAATAAAGTAATTAAAACCAAAGGGCACTAGAAGGCTAGATGCTATCCAGGCTTACTTTGAACCACTTTGAAGGCACATCATGTGTTCACATCTGGTCTGTATCTGTCACTTACAAGTACCGTGCCACTGTGATTTGACATTAATTTTTATATCTGTATGGGTACACTTACCATCTCAGCAGGGTCTAACATCCGAATTGACATTTTCACACAGGCTGATAAATAAGTGAGTGCTTGTAAAAAGTATAGCATTACCTCCGGAGAACTGCTAAAAATGGTTGAGTCAGGTTTCTTTATAAAGCACTTATAAAACAACGACAGATAACCAAAGTGCTGTAGATCTAATTAAAATGTAATTGAGAAAACAGGGGAAGTGGGATTTTAATATTAAGAGACTAAAATAGCACAACCTATGATAAAACACAACACAGCACTCATTCAAAACACATAAAGGGGCTGATATACAGTAACGAAGCAAAAGAAACAAAAGGAAAGAATATCTAAAGAATGTGTTTAAAATGAAACACAGCCGCCTAGGGATGATATTTAAAAGGGTTCATTGTGGGGGTAAAGCTAATATTGTGAGGTAAGTTAAAAAACAACCTATGTGCAGCAACAGAAAAGGTACATTTAGTTTAGACTGCAGAACAGTCAATAATAACTGTGGATCTGATTTCTGAGTGGTGGAATGAGTGCAGAAAGTGTATTGTGAATCCAAAATAATCTCTAATATTAAAAATCAACTTCAGTGTAATGAAGCATTGATAAATCAAAAGCACCAAGCTCTTCTGTGCTGAGGCCTTGGCTAATCCAGAGAGTTTTAGAATATCTCCACTTCAAAGAGTTTTCCTAGAGAGTATGATGCAAGAACCTACTACTGAAGAATCTACAGATGCTTAAGGGTGCAAACGACCTCCTCTACACAACTCTGACACACACATACACACACACACACACACACACACACACACACACACATACAGGTAAAAATAACTGACGATTCCACTTTATATTAAGTGCCTCCAACAACTGTGTAGTTGCTACCTTTAACAAAACATGCAACGGCAATGTAACTACTGGTGATGTCATCACTGTTACAGCCGGATTACTTATGTGTATCATCTGCATTTTACACATGTAATTACTTATAGTTATGTTAGCATATACTTGTGTAATTACATGAGTAAAAACTGATGTTAATACATAAGCTGTACTGCTGTACGCCATCTATAACAGCGAACACATCACCAGTAGTTACACTGCTGTTGTGTGCACTGATAATGTTTAATTACTCGGTTATTAGGGACATTTTATATAAAGTGGGAACCAATTCAGTTAATTTGGAATTTCAAAAGCACATTCTGAGCACTCTTCTCCTCATCTCCAGAGAGAGAGAGAGAGAGAGAGAGAGAGAGAGAGAGAGAAAGCGAATGAAAGTGTGATTTGAGCCAGTTAGAGAGGGAGTTATCAAGAGTGGAGGTGTGGGAAAATGTTATTTATTTATAAAAACAATAACTGTTTCTCAGACAGTTTAATCAGGTATCCTTTATTTGCTACTCATCCCAAGTCAGATGGATCCTAGCAAAATACTGTTTCAACGTTGGGCTTACACTCAAACTCATTTTTGTACACACTACATAGAGATGTGTTAAAAAATAACATATAGAATGTATAGAATTTTAACACTTTAGACTTTAGTGAGTGTGCTCAGGACAACACACGTCATGTTGCTATGGACACAGTCAATGACTGACATGATTGGTCAAAACATAGTCATTTTTTGGCTTCTTCCCCTTGAGATGAAATAATCAATATTTCCAACAATCAATGCCCATGTTTAAGACAACTGACTTAAGTCAAATGGAATAAGTAAAATGACACGTTTGTGTTAAACGTACTCAGTACTGACAAAAGGGTTAAAGTATTCCTGACCGAGTAAATGTGTACAATTAAGAATGTAATGTTAGCTGTCTTCTGAATAGTTTTGAGAAGTGGCTGAATGTGCTTCTCGGTGAAACCATGTGTTGGTGGAAATGTAACAGCCCAGCATGGAGAAAACATTTATCAGGAAAGTGGATTTATTACCTGGTGTGGATATTGGTGATAGAAAGAACTGGTTCTTTTGAACTGTTTGTTTCACTGATTCAAATGTCCAGTTTAACTGATCCATTTCTGTGCTATAACTAATGGAAACATAAACCAGTAAAAATAAATAAGCCCTTGCTCAAAACACAAACTCAACTCTTACTGTAAAAACCTAACTTCCTTTATTCATTAAATAATATGTCTAATATGTTCGAATGAATTAAATATTCTGTTCATCAGTTTATACTGTTTGCCAGAATGAGTAGCACTAGTAAATGCGGGCTAAGCCTCTAGTTAGTTATGTTTGTCACCTCGCAGCCAGAGTAAATCTGTAGGGGGTATTTGAAGCTTAAGTTGGGGCTAAAAGGCTAAAAACGTGCCCCCAAAATTAAATTAATTGCCATATTTACCATCATTTTTTTTTGTTCAGTGCTAAAATGCCATTAAAGTCAGGGACTCAGGACTCGACTTGAGACTTACCTGCCATTATTTGAGACGTACTTGTTACTTACTGTGTTTGTATGCACAAGCCGGTTTGGGTTTGGGTTGGGCTTGGGTTTCATTCCCATGCACACCTCTAAGTGAGAGTGCATGTATGTCTCAGTGAGTGAGTGAATGAGATTCAGGGAGATTGAAAAAGAGTAAGAAAAAGAAAGAGTAAGAGAGAGAGAGTCAGAGGGAGAGAGACAGAGAGAGAGAGAGAGAGAGAGAGTCAGGGAGAGATGGGGATAGTTAGAATATGTCTACGTCTAAGTGTGTGAGTGAGTGGGATTTAGCGAAAATAAAAAAGAACGGAAAGAGTAAGGTGTGTATGAGAGAAAGAGAGAGAGAGAGAGAGAGACAGACAGAGAGACAGAGAGAAAGAGAGAGGGCGAGAGGAGAGAGATAGTGTTTCATTGACAGTTCCAGGTGCAGGTCAGGGTTATTGAGAATCTGTAGGGACTGCATGTCACATGCTCCCTTCATAACAGCTATCATGCTGGAAAACATCCTGAAACCTGTCTAACGATGGTCATAAAAGAGACACTGCTCAATTGTTGGCCCCCATCGAATTTCAAATGGTTCAGCTTTCCTGTCTGTTATTATTAGGAGTGTAATTTAAAGCCACATTAAATGGCTCCAAACCATTTTGCTTTGGCACTTTCGCACATTCAGACCAGAGGGAACAAGGCTTCATTACTGGGATATGTGGCACAGATTGGGCTGGGGAGTACTGTCCAGTTACTGGGGAGAGATAAGAAATATGGCTGATATAAAAGTCTAATAAAAAGCAAAATCTCACATTGTCATTGTCTAGTGCTTTGAAAGTGTTGTACTGGTCAATTATCACTGCCTGTACTAAACCGGTGCCTGTTAAGCCGCTTTTAGACATCACCTTAACGGGTGATGCTGTCAAATGGAAACAAATGAGATGACTATCAGATATCTCTGGTCACTTACTGTGTGGGTTTCTCTTTTTTCCTCTTTCCTCCTCTTATACCTCCACTGCCCATCATGTGCCTGGAGTCCTGGATGCACCGACCTCTCCCACCACTTTTCAGCCTCACTGGCTGCATTAAGATACCTGTGAGTGGGCTGTAGTCATTAATGCTGCCAGGACATAGTGTGTCTCAAATTCAGATTCAGATGGCTTTACTGGCATGAGCTTGCCGTGATTAACTGCTGCCAAAACAATGAAAGAAGGTGCTGAACCCATGAATCACTAGACTATAAAGAACTGATATAAATTTACATTAGAAATACTAAAATAAAGCAGATTACCGAGAAAAACTGTGCATTCTGGGAGATACAGGTCAAGCTTCCCGTCAAAGCTGTTGAAAGGTTGGATTCACAGTAATTAGCTCTTATTTGCAAAGCATTTTGGGAAAGAAACCGCTACTCTGTGCAGTCTTGAGCACAGAGCCTTTCTCTGAACACTATAACGATGCCAGAGGACTTTCTGTGCATTGCTTGTGTTTTTGTTAGTGTTCGTTAATGAACTTTTTTAAATAGTTTCATATATATATATATATGAACAACATAAGAATATATATATATATATACAAATATATATTATGGAAAGCCAAACAGGAAGTATTTAATGAAACTCGATATATATTGAATGAACACGGATATACACTCAACAAAAATATAAACGCAACACTTTTGTTTTTGCTCCCATTTTTCATGAGATGGACTTAAAGATCT
>JBBPCZ010000034.1:4365797-4379055 GCA_037974445.1 Brycinus macrolepidotus
AATCGTGATTAATCGCGAGTTAACTATGGCAAACATGCGATTAATCGCGATTAAATATTTTAATCTACTGACAGCCCAAATATATATATATATATATATATATATATATATAAAATCTTTAATATAAATAATCTATTAAACTGGACTGAGGGTGAAAAAACATTTTTTTCAGTGTATTTATTTACAATAGATAGAAGCTATCTCCCTGGTTTTTGTGCTACAGGGTGATCACAGCTCAGATGACTTTAGCCAACCAGCAGCATAGAAAAATTCTGGCTCAGGGCACTAGATTAAATGCCCTTGACCAATCGAGTGGCTAGTACAAGGTAAAATGAACACACCACAGTTTACTGGCCTTTTTCTCCTATTGAAAGCGTCTGGCACCAGGTTTAGTGCACATGTATAATGTAACAGCCTGCTAACACAGCAATACAGTCCTGAAATGTTGGACATAATTTATATTTAAGTAAGGAAAAACACCGGTTTTGGTGAGTGGTGAGCATCCCCAATGGGGTTATTGTAATTGTATGCTCTAGCATTTTCACATTAACAGTCTGGTCAGTTTATTACTGCTGTATGTATTTCTGGTTGTTACAGTCTTTCAGCTCTGTTGCTAAAAGTCTGTATAATTGTCATTTGGCTGGACTATTATCGAACTTCGGGAGATGTCATATTTTAAGTGTTAATTACTAAATGCTGCTCTGATAGCGTTTTGTAATCGGATTCAGTAGGGTTCAGATGTGATTGACGCTGATACTTTGTGCTGTCCAGCCGTTTTGCAATATGTTTTTGTCATATGCACCTCATGGCTTGTAACTCATGCTCACAGTTGAATAGGCTGAAGGTTCTTAATGAAGGAAAACTATTAGTGCATCTATTTGTGTGCATCATTTGTGTGGAAAAAGTTAAATAAATAACAGCTATGAAAACAATTAAGGCTATGTTATGAGGAACATTTGTTTCAATAGATTAGCTTATGGATGGCCACAGGCAAAAAAAGCAATCGGGGCGCTATGGAACTTTTAGCAGCAGAGATGGGTACGAGACAGAGCCACTGCGCTGGAGTAATGAATAACAGCACCACCCCCCAAACTGGCAAACCCACATCACTCTAGACACTGGTTCTGTAATACTGCCCCATGTGTCTTGAATAAAGAATGATTTGAAACTGTGCAATGCACAGTGCCGTGGGTTCCCAAGAGCAGGTTTAAGTAAAATTGTTCTCTCTCTCTCGCATATATATATATGCACACATAATATACATAATCATTATTTGTTAATCGTTAATCGTTATTAATCGTCATTGTTATACGCAAAATCCAATAACTAATTCAAATGTAATGTATTGCACACTTTTACTTTAAAAGTACTGCTATATGAACAAAAGTGCAATAACATTTGGTTTGCAAACACTTTTAACAAATAAGGTGCTTTTTAACAGCAGTACTCCCTTTAACACAGTTGCAGTTAAAATATTTCTTGTAAATCTCAACTTAAACATTAACGTAATCAAATCAAATATAAAACCAAAGGTATTTGCCATTGCAAGGGCATTAACGTTTTATCTAGTTTGTTCAAGAAAAACAAGTTACCCTCAGAGTCCAGAGCCCAGAGCATGGGCACCGGAACCATTATAGCAGGGGGGGACGTGTCCCCCCACTTTTTCCCTCCCGAAAAACAGCCGAGACAAAGAGCGCTGCGTGCACTCATTTACATTTACATTTACATTCATGGCATTTAGCAGACGCTCTTATTCAGAGTGACGTAGATTAGTGATCGAGTAGTCCACATCTGTTCTTCAAACCTGAAAAGCTATACTTAAATCAACATTCGCTATTTAACTAAGTTACTGCTAGCTAAGTTACACACCTTAACAGATCCTGTCAAAGAAAAGTCAGAGGTTAAAGCATTAGTAAGGAAAACATGAAGTTAAGAGGGTAAGAGCCTGAAGTTTTTTTTTCTTTTTCTTTTTCTAAAAATAAATATAGGGAAAAAGACATTAGTAAGCAATAGCAAGGGGCCTAGTTAGTCAACAAGGTGCGCCGCCACCCCCCAAAACAGCAGAGACGTAGAGCCCTGCGTCCCCCCCCCATATTAAAAATGCTTCCAGCCACAATCATAACATTATAACGGGTACCTTCCGAGCTAAAGTTAAACTGAATGAGTTCAATAATAAAAGATAGTGGTGGTAATCAGTGAACTTCTTTTCCAGAATGTAAATGTAACTCACTGCATAATTAACTATAAATCTCATGATATAATGTATGTATAAATGTATGTGTAATGTATATTCTGTAAAAGTATTCATGTCAATTGATTCTACAGCAAAATATCAGTCATGAATCTGCATTCTGTGTTTTTCGGTTGCCAGCATTTCACACCAGCACTCAAAACGCCGTTCAGGCAGGATTGTTTAAATAGACTCCCATCCACTTCCCTGCAGGGCCTGGGCTGCAGCACACTGAAGAAGATTCAATTTGAGCTGCATTGTGTTGCCGTGCAGCCACTCATCAGATTCTACAATATGTATGACAACCTCGATCCTGTCGTGTGTTGATAAGTGTTCTGCATGGTGTGCTTAGGTCAACGGAAATTCAATCAAACGACAAGTCCTCTGAGTTTCTGGCTCACAACAAAGCCTGCAGCACTTGAGCGGAGAGGAGTGAGTAGCTATCGAATAGGCTATGGATTTGTATTATTATTCACTTTTAATGAATGAATAAATCTACTTCTTAAAAATGTGGCATTTGCTAATGTGTACATGCATTCTAAAAGCTAGAGCATAAACCGAATATATTTTAAATAATCATGAATGTAATTTGATAGGAACACGTGTGTTAACTGTGCAGCAGCCCCTTCTCCTTATAATTCTCTCTCTCCTCATTCCCTCTCTCTGTCTCTGTCTGTCACACTTTCTCATTCTCTTTCTTTCTAACTCTCTCTCTCTCTCTCTCTCTCTCTCCATTTCTCTGTATCTTTCATCACACTCTCTTTCTAATTCATTCTTGCTCTCTTTTATTCCCCTTCACTCACTCACTCACTCACTCATTCACTCACTCGCTCGCTCTCATTCTCTTTCCCTCTCTCTCCCCCCTCTTTCTCTCTCTCTCTCTCTCTCTCTGACTCTGTCTCTATTTCTTTATTCCTCTGTCTTACTTGCTCTCACTCTCTGTCTCTTTATTGTCAATCTCTACCTCCAGAGGAGTCATTAGCGATAGCTGACGGGCTAACCCTGGCCACCGTTACTCAGCCCATTGCCACATTGGCTGGGGCTATCTCTGGGAGTCAACCCTGCATTTCAATGATGGAAATCAGTACAGCACAAAGCCAACTCCAATTAGTCTGGCGTGTCAGCATTTTGGGCTGCATAATGTACATTTGCCTATGTGTTTCCTTGGCTCAGAAGTACACCCTAGGCACTGATGTTAATGGTTTGTGTGTGTGTGTGTGTGTGTGTGTGTGTGTGTGTGTGTGTGTGAGTGTGGTATGTGTGCGTGTGAGAGAGAGAGAGATAGAGAGAAAGAGGGAGGGGGAGAGAGAGAGAGAGAGCGAGAGAGAGAGAGAGAGACAGACAGACCAACAGACAGACAAAGAAAAAATTAACAAAGCACCCAGCAGAATTGTTGCCTATCTATACAGGACTTATAAGACATTATATAATTTGTTTCACAGAACAAAGAAAGTGCACCTATGTGCCCCAGCGAGGACTGAAACTTACAACTAATAAACCGCCTGGATCCTAAATTTAGAGGTTTGTATATTTTTTAGATGGGGAAAACACATACATTTGACAAAGCTCTCTTTTCAGAGACCTGTCTCTGTCTATGTGCCTGTCAAAGGGTTCTTACACTTTCAATGGTAAACTAGCACATGCCTTCAATTTCGTTCACCTATAAACTCCAAACAATCTATCCAAAAGTTTTACCTCTAACAACGGACCACATACACTAACCCTTTTGTTGTTGTTTTTCAGAGAAGCAGAGTAAATTGGCTGTCTTTATAGCCCCTGCTTTATCTGAGTGTTGTTTTCCTTTCTGGGCCATCCGTCCCCTGTACTCTCATTACACTGAGGTAGAAAGCAAGGCTTGAGACAGGACTGAATCAATAGCAAAGCCCACAGAACCTCCACATGCTGTCCTCAGAGAGAAGGTCCAGTGGAACTCTAGACTTCTTTGTGTCTATAATCTTCAACTTTTTATGAGGAGAAAAGTCCATGAATTGACCTGCGCACTGTTTTCCACAAATTCCCTGATCATCTGATAGTAACCCTTTTCTGCAAAGGTAAAAATCACCTATTTCTGCCTTACTCTTATAATTTATTTACATGGCCTCCCCAAGGGGTTCTTTGATATGAAAAGAACAAGAAAATTCTTACATATTTATTTTACTAATGTCACACACTACCATTTTGAACACATAAATAGAAAGATCTTCAAATGGACACAATTCAGATATACATAGTCAAAAGTCAAATATACACAATTTCCCATTACCTCAAACAGTTGATTGATGAAGACATTTTTGATGTGCTTCTTTAGTGTTTCAATAGAGCTATAAGGCTAATGTAGCTTATTTAGTTTTCCACTGCATTCCAAGACATTTTGGACAAGGCTATCCTTCCAACTTTGACACAGTTTGGGGAAGAACCTTTTCTATTCCAGTATGACTGTGCCCCAGTGTAAACTCCATAAAGGCATGGTTGGATGAGTTTGGTGTGGAAGAACTTGACTGGCCCGCACAGAGCCCCGACCTCAACCCCAACCAACACCTTCGGGATGAACTGGAACGGAGATTGCGAGGCAGCCCTTCTCATCCAACATCAGTGCCTGACCTCATAAATGCTTTACAGACTGAATGGGCACAAATTCCCAAAATCTTGTGGAAAGCAGAGTGGAAGCTGTTATAGCTGAAAAGGGGGGATCAACTCCATATTAAAGTCTATATATTTGAATGCAACATCATTTAAGTCCCAAAACCTTTGTCTGTATACTGTAACTTCTTCAGTTTTGGACTGAAGATGAGTCTAATGAAAGTCTATGCAACTCAACATGAACTTCTATAAAATTAACCTTGCAGCTTCAGTGCAAGAAATAAACTACAGTTGCCTACCATGCTTTGGCTAGAGTCTCGCTAAGTATCACCCACAATACGTTGGATAAGATTATGAGGGTTATAAGAAAGACTGCTGCACTGAATATTAGTTTCACAGTTGGCATCAGGATCACCATGTGGCTGCTCTGTATTTCACAGGAAGTCTGTGCATTAGTGTCCAGCAGCTGCCACGCTGGCACAGACACTGCCCTTGATAAGCAGTGAGAGGCTTGGTGCTGCCTCACTGATTCACTGCTATTAGCAAGACAGCACTTGATCCACAGCACTGTACCACTCTTGGCGACGATCATCCAAGCCTGCACAGACACCCAAATAACTCCTGACTTGAAGCGCTAAGAACTCATTACCAGGTAGAAAGTGGTATATTTAGGTGTCAGGGTGTGCATGGAATTGAGCGTGATCTTTTTTCCTGAGTTTTAATACGTTTTTTAAACTTGGCTCTTCCGCAGGAAGCTTTCGTGATTTTCACTTAACTGAATCCAATCAAAGTACATATGAAGGACATTATGTAGAACTTATAAAATGTATACTTCTGTTTTTGGTGTACATTCAGTTTACATGATACAGTCATTTCACATACTTACATATTTAATCATATTCTTTGTTATATGTGAGTAATTAATTTTACATTGTATGAAGAGGTTAAAAGGTGCCTGCCTTTTTTCTGCTCGTTTCAATGTGAAAATAATGTTAATTTTTTTTTTCCTTTCTGTAAAAAAAAAAGACTGTGGCCTATACCTTATACACAACAATAATTTTTTAGCAAGTTAATAATATTTATACAAAAGGTTTGCACATTTTAATGCAATCACAGAAAACTAGACAGAGAACATAACAAGCATACAAGATTGCACATTAAATGGAATCAAGCTTTCCCGGGTACACATTTTTTAAAATCATGCCCTGCAGACAATGCCACTTCTTACACCTATACTTACACCACTGGCACTACCAACAAGTATTTAAACACACAAAAGCATGAGGAGCTCTTATACACATACACACTTTGTAGAGGCTTATGAGGAGCCTATAGCTCTCCAAGTTCAAAGGCCCACAGCAAAGCAACAATCTCCATCTAAAGAGGGCGGTTCATATGCGCTCGCTGCAACTAAACTACAAAACAAGGTGTATAATGCAGCACTCTTCCAGAAGCACTGACATGAGCTGCCATTTGACTTGAACATATTGTTAAAAGAAATATCACTGATCCAGTGAGATGGAGCTTAAGAGCTTAGAAAGTACAGATAGGTCTTCATGAATGTGTGGATGATACATTTTATAGGACAAAGCATGGTGCAGCATAATACATAATATATGACACAGCTTAATATTTAAATGGGTCCATTGAATTTTTTTTTTTTTTACATCTAAGACATCCAGATTGTGCCTTTATTGCTTTGTGACATCATGGATTGTTAGAATGTTTTATGAAATCATAATAAATCGTTAACCTGTTCACTCACAACTGCCATTCACTGCAAAACACTGACTGTGATTCTGACTGGCCAGCTATGAACACTAATATAAACAAAAACAGATAAATTATTTTACAAGATAAAGCATGAAAGACTGAGGTGTAAAAAAAAATCCAATAGAAAGTAGTATAACATTTAAATTGCCCTATTTCAGTGACTTTTACATTTAGAACATCCTGATTGTACCTTTATTGCAATATGACATTGACACTGAATGTTAATACTGTAAATTAAATCACAATAAATTGCCAGCTTATTTATTCACACATGCCACTTGCAACAGTACATTAACCTGCTGCAATTGTGATTTACCAGCTATGAAAAATGTTACGTGAATCAATAAAAATGATGCACTACTGATTAGTCCCACCAGTTCATCTGCCTTAATACATGCTCTCCTGGTAGGCCAGCAAATGTTGAGCAATAATGTCACCGAATCACCATCTTGTCAGGATCTGCCGACAGATTCTGAACATGCTCTAAAGATGTGAGCTTTCAGCGAAACCTCTCTCAATTTCTCAAAAGCAATAGTCTGTAGAGATTGGTGTGTGCGGGAACATTGCCGAAGTAAGCCGGTGTGTGACCATGGCTCTGACCGCAGACATGGCTGGAGCGATCAGTGTCATATTTTCTGGGAAGCAGCATTTGACTAACGAGCAGTGCTGACAGGGTTGTGGAGAGGTGCTTACTGAGTGGAACACATTTGTTTCTCTCTGGTCCGGTGAGAGGTCTGTCAGAGACAGAGAAATGACCAGCAGTCAGCCCCAAGGTGCCCTCCCTGTACTGGCACTCTGACAAATTGACCATAGGGGATAAGGTTGGCTCAAACTGCCAGTGAGATTAAGAGGTTTTGAATGTATTTGATGGCTTCTGTAGCAAGAGCCGGAGACTGAGTGCATGCATAAATGTTTGTAAATATAAAATCTTTCCCTGGCAGCAATATCATCAAAAAAAAGGGGCTGTTTTGATATATGGAAATGTTGTCAACAAGACTGTGTGAGCATGTTGCATCAAAAAGTTTCCACACTTAAAAATGAGGATGCCAAAAAAAAAAAAAAAAAAAAAAGAGTTATGTGGGGCTTCTTTTGGTCTTCAGAAGAACCTTTCAATGGATTGTTCTTCAAAGAAACATTTTTTTTAAATGAGACATGAGAGGGTAGGAGGCATTTCAAGGAACCTTATAATGTAAATGATCAATATAATTACAAAAAAAAAAAAACAGAACCATTACTCTGTATCAAAAACCATTTAGGAATCTTTTTAAGTGTGCAACTCTGCAGTTTGAAGGGAGATAGATGATATATTTGATGCAAATCAATCACTTTCTTTTAGCCAACCAGGAAAGCACCATAGCGGGTTTAATGCTGTCATCAAGATTTTTACCAGTTTGAATCAGCTATAATATTCAGTCAAATTATAATGTCCATAACATGCTGTCCATAACTAAATAAGTATGCAAGCAGTTCAAATATGTGGTTCATGCTGCATTGTTTACAGTAAGCATCTGAGTCAGTACTCAATATTCCCGCTGGGGTTTAAGATAAAAACCTCTCTCGGGATCTGGTTCCCAATTTCTCACTTGTCAGAAATCAATGGAAGTAAAGTTGAGACAGATATAAACAGCTTTGAAAAGTCCTATTGGCAGTGTCACATTGGGAAAAGAGGTGGCAGTGCTTTCTGTGAGATGGACAGGCTGACATTGCTGGCTAGACCTGCCTTCTCGCCAAGCAGAATGAAGAGCAGGAGCTGTCAGTGAGTCATCAGTCTCAGCATTGCTCCAGTCTTGTGAAGGCATCTGCCAACAGCTGGGCTCTCATTACACCACACATCACAGGAATGCATACAACAGGCTAATTACACTTATCTGCTTTGTTAGCATGCACAACAAGCCTGTGAACTAGCGTTGGAGGGTAATATGGAGGGTGAAAATGGGTGGAATGGGGTGAAGGTGGGT
Organism: Brycinus macrolepidotus; assembly: GCA_037974445.1. Taxonomy (NCBI): domain Eukaryota; kingdom Metazoa; phylum Chordata; class Actinopteri; order Characiformes; family Alestidae; genus Brycinus; species Brycinus macrolepidotus. Next base: position 4,374,339 of record JBBPCZ010000034.1, read on the forward strand.
CAGAGACAGAGAGAAAGCGAGGGAGACAGACACATCAAGAGAGAGAGAGGAGGGTGGGAATGGCAGGCTGTTTGACTCAACCATGGTATTGTTATCTGGGGAGATGAAGCTTCCTGTCACTCCAGCACCTTAAAGACGACTCCGTGGAGAAGACTGTCACTGCACTCCGCGCATCATTCAACTCTGAAACATTTCTGGACTCACACTTGGTCACTCTCAATCAGTTCAGGCAGTGCAGATATCCTCCAAAAATGACTGAGGAGTATGTTTGACTTACAAGTGAAAATAGTTCTAAATAATCACATTTTATGTTGAGGTAATGAAGTCTGTATGCAGACTCTTACTGATTAATCGGAAAAGTTAAATTATTGTAGAAACATAATTTATTGAAATAATTAAATTATATTGATACAACAAATAAACAGTACTGGAAGTGGAATCCTGTCTTTTTTTTTTTGCTTGTTTGTTGTTTTTTTTTATATATATACACAATTTAAAAGTACTCACTGCTGTTACTATTCTCTCAACATGATCAGAGATGGGTAGACCTCGTATTCTAGTGAAATTATTGTTATGACCATAAAATATAACTGAAGTAAAAGCAGATATATGAAGAAAGGTGTAGAAACACCCTTGACAGTTCACCAGACCATAACTTAGAAATAATATGCAGTAACTAAATATTATTGACTGAAATGTCATTGAGTAAAAAGTAGAGAAAAAAGTGTTATGCTTAAAACAAGCACTTTAGTACTTTAATACACGTTTAAAAAAGGATGTCACTAAGTGTTCTTCAAGCTTCGAGACATCTTCAGGCTGTTTTCCTAAAGAATCATTTTTGTGTGTGATATATGTGAGTGTGAAGGACTTTTTAAAGGTATGAAGGATCTTCACGTAATGTAAAAGTTCTTTGCCTATTTAAGAGTTCTTTAAGTTTTAAAAGAGCACTTTACACTATCATTTTTAAGAGTGTAAGTAAATGTAAGTAGTTACTTTCTACCTCTGTTCATGTAAAGTTACTGTGAGTTGTAAACGATGATGATATTTTATGAGAAACATTTCAGATGAAAGCATCACAGCCTATATTAAGTCAGCAGATGTGTAGAAGTGTTTCGTTCTCTTCCTTTAAGGTTAATGTTTCAGAGACACAGGGTTTACTGATGAGAGTGCCACTATTTTATATAAAAGGAACATCCAGAATAAAGCGACCTCCATCAGTTTTCATATGATTCAGACACATGCTGGTATCAGAGGGAGGTAATTGGTAGAGATATGATCTCCCGCCATGGCACCTGTCTATCTGGCAGCTTCCTCCCAAACTCTTCCTGGCCAACCCCTGGGGACCAGAGAGCCACCAGTGCTGTTAATTGGCTCATTTGTTCAGTAATGTACTATCGAGCAAGCTGAAGGGAGGAAAATGTAGACAGCGCAAGAAAGAGAAATGCCGCTGCACTGAATCCATTGTTTGAACCAGACTTGGAGAAAGGAGAGTCATGCATGACTGCATCTGTAAACAGCTCAAGCTAAGAGATCAAAACAGGAGTGGCTTTATGGACCACATATCAGAGCAATGGCTGACAGGTGGGATGAGGTACTGGGGGAAAGTAGTACACACATGCATGCACGCACATACCTACAGACACATACACCATGAAGATTGTTAATAAATAATCCCACAGCGGCTAGCCTGCCTTTGCTGTGTGGATAATGTGATTTTTCGTTGTATCTCAATACAGTTTGGTGGGTGGGGGGATAGGGGGGTTGAGTGTAGAAGAAGATTGCCCATAGTCTAGGATCTCCAGCTTATCATCTGAATTGGACGGGCCAGTGAGATTGGACTGAGGTAGCAGTATAGGAAGAAGAGGACAGGGGCCATCACTCCTTAATTTCCATCATGCGGACAGATGAGATTATCCTCCACGATTCACGTTGCGCACTCCGTCAGGTGAAAATAAATAAATAGTGACAGGACAAATGTAAAATGACATCTACAGAAAAAAGCCTTGATATGACTCTTGAGTAATTTATTCATCATTTCGCAAGACAACAGGTGTCAGGTGAGCAGGACAGTGAGATTGCCCCCCGTCTGTTTATTTTTGCTCACTGATCAAATCAAAGACTGGCCAAATTTGTTTTCATTACTTTTTGCATCATCAGAAATGAAATGACGGTGAAGAAACGGATAGATCCGGCTGGGCCCCTTAATCTTGCGTGAGGCGGGCTCCATCCATCCAGGATGACGCGTGGAGATAGGACACCTGCATGCATTCTGCATGAGGCTGAGCTGAATACAAGCATGTCAGAGAACCTTTATCGGTGCCGCCATTACATGAAGCCATCTGACGTTATCAGCAGTTCGGAATGAGAAATAACTTTTCTGACTGACGCAACCGGAATCAGAAATGCGTCCCATGAGTGAAACTTTTATTTACCAGCAGGAGAGCAAGGAGCTCGCCCTTTCCAGCTGCTCTGTGAGACCCATGGTGCTGCAATCTTCCTAATGTGTCAGCAGAAAACAGACGAGTGGAAAGCAAATGGAAACCCAGAGTATAGTGATGGCTAGCTCGCGATCTCTCTCTCCTTCTATATATCTCAGACTGTCAATCCCTCTCTTGGTTCCTGGGCTCCCTGTGGGCCCTGTCTGTGGCTAACAGGTGTTCCTCTCTCATTAGCGTCCTTACAGAGCCCACATTCTCTTCGTGGCCAGATTAGCCTGCCAGTCTGGCGGCTCGTGACATCAGCGGACCAGTCTCGACGGGCAGAGCGGCTATGGCACCACCTCAGTCTGCCGCAATCTGTGCCTTCAGATGACAGCCGGGAGCATTTCTTGGCCAATCACAGGCCCCATCAGTGGGACGGGATGGGTTCTAGACTACATGAAGCCACCGCTCAGAGCGTGGAACAAAGTTACTTCTCCAGTGGTCATAGCAGATTGTCAGAGACAGTGTCAGAGAGGTGAGGAGCCACAGTTCTGACCTGCTCTCTCAAGTCCCATGGTACCTTCTGCACCGCGGCACTGAGACCTGTGCTGCATTTATTAGCAGGCTCCAAACAAGCGAGGTTTGGAAAACAGCCAAAAGGGTCTCTTGGACAGTAACTCTGTAAACAGACTTGAGGAAATCAATAAGCAGTGTTATCACGGCCTGTTTATAGCAGGCAGTATTCGTCCATTTTTGACACCTTGACAGTATGACAATGTCATCTTTAGATGGCGGCATTTATTTGTACGTAGATGATTTGGGCATTTTGCCTATTTTTGTCTATGCTCTGTAGACACCATGTCATAATAATAAGGAGAGGGTAGAAGTCATTCCCAGTGAAGCCACCAAATCCACAGAAGACAAGTAAGTTAAGCACCATGTCAGCAGTGAATAAAAGGGCAAATAAACATTCAAATAAAGTACAGAAGGGTAAATCCCATGTAGTAAACACTGCTTGTCAACAGATAAACAGTGCAGACCAAGGCAAAAAAACAGTCAAACTGAGATTTAATGACATCTAAAGCAGACGGGCAATGCGATCAAGAACGCCAGCAGTGGATTTAACAGAGTAAGTAAGGGATAAAGGAGCAGCGTGGCACTATGCCAGACCATTACCCCCCCCCCAAATGCTCTCTCTCTCTCTCTCTCTCTCTCTCTCTCTCTCTTTCTCTCTCTCTCTCTCTCTCTCTGTCTCTCTCTCCTAACGGATTTAAGGACCTGGTGTCTGAAGCCTAGTCTGGTGGAATGAGTTATCCCCATCCGCAGGCCAGCCTAATGGAGGCCAGTGACTTGGACATCTGTTTCCAGAGCAGGGCATGGGAAGAGCTATCCACTAGCCAGTGCAAAATACTTGAGAAGGCTATTGCAGAAAATTCAGAAAGAGAGAGAGAGAGACAGAGAGCGAGAGAGGAACAAATGTACGCAATGAATAGAACAACTGATTTCAGTGATGTACAAAAATGAAAATCAAAAGAAACAGAAGTCAGTGACAATATATTAGCATTTAAAAGTTTGGGACTAATCTTTGCAATAACAAAAATCAACGGCATGAATGCAAATTAAAGTATGGTAGCAGACAAATGCAGAAAATGATTTTAAAATACTATTCCTGTCTCTCTTCCTAATTTTTTTAAATTACAAATAATTAGTGTAATAATCAATCGTTCAATCAATCAATCAGTTATTTAATTAAAGGCACTGAACTCGAATCACATTGCAAAACTGTTTAATGGAACTATGCCATAGAGGAACCACTTTTGGGTCCCTAAACAACATTTCCGAGGATGGTCCTTTAAGTACTAGTGCAGATGAGAAGAACCTTCTGATCTGATCTGATTTTTTGCACAAAGCTTCTATGCCGAAAAAGGTTTATTTCATAGAGCTGTACATCCAAGCCAAGACCCATTCAGCAATTTTCATTTTTTATCTGTACATGCATATACACGCGCACACGCACACACACACACACACACACACACACACACACACACATGCAGATCTGCTCATCCACCAGCCATATTTAATAATAATAATAATAATAATAATAATAATAATAATACATTTTATTTATAGGCACCTTTCTAGCACCCAAGGACGCCGTACAAAAGTGCAAGTAGATAAACAAAAATAAAGAACAAAAAGCAGAAAATAAACAAGCATTTAAAAAAACAGGATAAAATTGGACAATGCAAATAATTTAAAGACAATATGCCAGCTTAAACAGATGGGTTTTGAGT
>JBBPCZ010000034.1:4379064-4391371 GCA_037974445.1 Brycinus macrolepidotus
AGGTTGTGAATGGCCTTGAAGGTTAACAGAAGAATTTTGAATTCAATGCGGAACTTAACCGGGAGCCAGTGGAGCTGGCGCATTTTTTGACATATTTGCCACATTGACCATGTTTATTTGAACATGTCGCCGAGTTCTGATAAATAGGCCTACCACGGGTATTCTGTGTGACACTAGGTACAGTACAGCACATCCGCTAACCTTTTACATTAGCCCTGCAGCAGTCTTATCTTGGAAAACACTGCAATACTGATAACAAGGGCTTTCATATCCTATCTGCGCAAATACCCCCTAAGGACTATTCCTCTGTCTCAGCTCAATCTATATTCATAGACAGAGGTCCATTGTGAAATGTTGCTAGACTCTAATTTGATGCAGATAAAAATAATGACAACAGAATGTAAAAATAATCTGAACTTCCCATAGCCTGTGTGCCTGAGCGCATTGCTGAGGGGCTGGGGGGAGGGGGGGGGTGCATGAGAGATAGGAGGAGTGTCTGTCTGCTTTGATTAGTTTCTATACATCTCTGATAGAGAGATGTAAGAATGAAGACAGAAAAAGGAAGCATGAAAGAGTGTGGAGTCAGTGATCCAAGGTAACCTAGTTAGTGTGGGGAGGCACAGGGGGATGATGGTGGTGACATTGACAGGATCGTGTGGTCTGTGATTCATCGAGCATTCTTCCTATCTCTTCCTTCTGCTGCCACAGTCAGTCACACACACACACGCGCGCACACACATACACACACACACACAAACTGTCTGGGTAGGAGGCTGGGGAATGACAGAGGAACCCAAATATCACAGAATACCTCCATCTGTCTGCTCCTTTGCTTCATGCCCCACCCTCATAGCCCACTCTTGCACGGTTATACGGAAAGATGTGAAATCATTTGCTATTACGCTCTTAAAAATACAGGCTCCTAAATGATTCTTTCCTTGCATGTGCAGTTCCTATAGAAAAAAAACTAAGTAGAATAGAATCTTTACATTATGTGAAGATTCTTTAAACTTTAAAAAAGTGTTTTTTATGCTTACATCTCTTTGACAGAACTTAATCTTAGTGCTTCTTCCGTGACATCACTCCGAAGAACCCTTTTTGCCTTCTTTATTTTTAAGGGTGTACTTTAAAGCAGAGGGCTCCATGCAGCATTTTGGTTTCAGCCCCGAATGAAAGCAAAAGTTAAAAGATTTGTCCCTGGGTGATATAAAAGCCTCTGAGAGCAAAAAACTTGACTGGCTTGATCTCTGCGTGTTTGTGTGAAAGTAATTACAAGCGTTAAAAGTTAAGAATATTAACGCAGCTTTTTACACCCAAACCTCATTAAATATGCTAAACACAGTATGGCAGTTGGTAATGTTCCGTTACAAATTCACATACCATTGGCGTAAGACACAGACGGTGCATTAAATGTAAGCAACAAAGTAAACCATACCCTCCTGCAGCAAATCTATCAAAGTACCCTTTCTGGAACATTTGAAATGTTTTAAAAAGGAAAAGTCTTTTACTAATGCAGTGATAGTTTGTTGTACATTCCAGTATATACACTGACCTCGGCCAAGAAGCAAGAAGGGGGAAAAATGAGTCAGATATGGGAGCTGAATGTACAGAGAAGCAAATGCATGGTAAATTGTCTTTCAAGTTGTTTCAGTCAGGGGTGATCCTGCTCCAAGCTTTGAAGCCTAAAAGGCGTTATCTTCAGGATGAGATTGAGCAGGAGAAAGGCTTGAGCCTCCCCTGCCAGGGATGTCTATCTCTGGCTAAACTGAGCCAGATTTGGCCTTTAGCTGGTGGCCATGTGGAGAGGACCCCACACTGGCTCACTGCTTTTAAAAGGCCGGATCGCATAATGTGTCAGTTATGGACGGAAAAAAGAAGGACAAAGTTGTGAAGAAACTTTGAGTTGGCTTGACAAATCAGGGCTGAAATAAGGAGTTAAGGAAAACATAGAGAAGATCAACTAGCACATAAATGTACTGAGCAATCTGTATATAAAGTCGATATCGTAGTAAAACAGTTGGGTTCTCTTTTTCATGATGTGGTTCCCAAACGTGCAGCATGAACAAGTACCAACTGGCTGTGGAGAGGCAAAAGAGACTGGGTCATTACATGAATAAAAGAGCCAAGTTCAAAAACGAACTCCATCGGCAAGCCAAACCTTGGCACAAACACTAAACTTCTTCAAGGTTAAACCATGCATGTGTGAAATGGGACACGTCCAAGATAGAGGACAGAGCCCGTATCAGCAGGCTGTTGCTATCTTTCAGGGTTTCGAGGGGCATATGTGTTGCGCAGTGGGACGAGATGCGCAATAAGGCCCTCAGGGGCCGACAGGAGCTCACATGGGGTGTTTGGAATCAGAGTGGCCCCCCTGCCGGAAGCCCATCTCATGGAAGGCAGGGGGTCTCTAGTGGGGTTAAGTGGAGTTGTGTGATGTAATCAGCAGTACAAGTCTACCCTCCAGCTATGCAGTATTTTGAGGTGGAAATAGAGGCTCTGTTGTTTTCCTCTTTAGAGGAAAAGATCACCTTAAATGGAGAAGAGAGTGCTCGGTGTGTTGCTCACTCTGCCACTTAAGAATCACCTTTGTGCTTTAGGGATGTTTTAGAGAAACCCAGCCAAAGTTGAGAAGTCAGCATAACATCAGTGGAAATAACTTTCTATTGTCTAAAGTGAAACACAGGGATACAGAGCATCATTTCTGTGTTATCATATGCATGTTATTACTGAGGAACATCTGGGACATTGTTTCTTGGGTTGTATCTAAATTGATAGTTTTAGCTTATATATTTAGAAGAGTACAGATGCTAAATCTTAGAGCTCCCATTTAAAATCCTGAATCATGTGTTTCAGGTTCTCCATGGTAACAGTGGTAACTTTGATGTAAACACTCAACACAGGGGGTGCAGCATAAGCTGCAAACAGTTATCCAACGTGTTCCACCTAGCATGAACATTCAGAATAATATTTTTCCTCCATTTCTGTGCAATACATAAACAAACGGCCATGAACCAATAAACAAAACTGATTTGACAACGTTGTTGAATCAATAATTTATCATGCGCTGGGTGATTACTCCTGGATACTGACAGAGGCATTACTAAAATATGCTTCTGTGTTTACATGGCATTTCTCAGTTGTTTGTTGTGCTTCTTCCCTCTGGGAAAACAAGCACTTTGTAAGCCTCTACATGTGTTAAGCACCAAATGTCAAGGCTAAGTTTGCGGCTGCAAACATCGATTACTCCGTACACAATTTACTTTCTAAAGAAGGTAAGAAGGTACCAGTACGAGAAAGATCCAAATCTTCGCCACTGAGGCAACCAGTGTTTCTTTTCATGGCGGCAGAATGCTAAGCTGAAACCTCTCTGGTGCGCATTAAATTGGTAGAGATATTTTCAGTTCTTTTATAAGCCAAACTCTTTACTCAATCTATTTCTCACTCGTCTTCCCGCCCACTATCTCTTCTTCTGTGCACAGGTGCACTGCACACCAGTAAAACTCACAGCTTGTCTTTTATTTCTCGTCAAGCGAACATGACTCACTTTAACAACATGATTCACTTTAACAACTGAACACAAATTAAAGAAGTGAGGCTGACTGTAAAATGAAATGTTCTCATTTGAATAAAAACAGTAGGTTTGATGTAATGTGTAAACATGTGCAGTGCGCCATTCACTTCCCAATTTACATGGCAAACTCATGTTAAATCATCATATTTACATAGATCCACCTATCTGCCCTACAGAAATTTGATCTGTTTGACCTGTTGCATGCATATTTAAGCTACATGGAGCTGTGTACCTCTGAGGGGTCTCTTCTCTATTATATTGTGCCCGAGTGTTCCTGGTAAAGAGCAGCAAACTTGACCATTTGTCTTCAAAAGCATGCAACAGCATCAAAAGCAGAGCTGAATTATTCTGAAATATACAAAAATAAACACATTTCATATAAACTTTCCTATAATGAATGCCATTAATTTTGTAATTGAGGTCAACAGAAGTGGTTGTCTATTTTTAAACTCCCTCATGCCCACAGCCGCGCAGGCCATAATAGCAGTTGTTCATTAAAATATTATGACATAACAACTAACAAATACCTTTTGCACTTTTGTACAGAGGACTTGAACTTTTACCTGAGAAATCTTTTACTAGTTCCACTTTAACTCAGGAACAGGAGCTTTGTGCTTCGTCCACCACTTGACAGTGAATATTAGCCCTTAGGCAGTGAATGTCCATTACGTTTAAAAGTTTAATAAGGATGTTTATTGCTCCACAATGTGGTTATTTTGGCCTTAAGCATTTACCAAAACTGGCTGATGTAATCACCATAGATGAGATGTAAGAGGGAAGGAGTCATCACCTACATCTGCCCTCTTCTCTATCCCTGAAAACATTTCAGCACTTATCAAAAATTTTTTCTGAAGGTGCACTGTCAAAAAGTCTCTACATAGCCTTGGGTGGATGATGCTGCTCAAGCTTTAACTTTGAAGTAGCAATCCACATTTAGCTACCCTCCTAAAAATAAAGGTGCCAAAAAGAATAATTTGTTATTTTTGATTAATCGTTCTTTAGATAACTTTCTGAGATGTGTGGCTGTAATGAACCTTTTAAAGTATACATAATAGGTTCTAAAAAGAAATGTTGAAATGCTAAAAAAATACTTTTTTAAGAGACTTTTTTCAGACTTTTTTTTAGGAAAGCAAAGTTCTTCCATGGCATCTTTCAAAGAACCCTGGGTGGCACCTTATTTGTCAGGAGTCAAGATGCCTGGGACCTAAGTGCTTTTTCATCACTGACTTTTTTGCAACAAACATGATTTCAGTGTAGGGCTTTAGATGGCATTATATGCACCACAAAACTGCACAGTGGTCTTCTCAATCCGGAAGGCTTTCTACAGCCATTACACTCCTGTACCCTTTGGTCTGCGGGCTTCAAGTCCGTGTAGCAGACACATCAGACACAAAGCTCAGCTTGTGAGGGAAGGAGGTCAGAGCGCCATTGACACACTGCAACCTATTTAACAGCTTAATTTAACCTCAATGGGGAAAGAGGCTCTTTGTTGAAGAGAAAAGCGATTAGGCAGGGAAGCGGCACCTTTGCCTTTTCTTAATGCAAATCTTTCATTCATTCCAATTACCCTTTCCCCCGGGCTCTTCACAGCACATTCATCCTGTCAATCTGGCAGCATTATCCTTTCACAAAGTCTGTTTGTATTACCAGTACATTGAATGGTCCTACAATAAGGCCTCTAAGTCTGAGAGTTTATTCACCATTGCTTTTGTCTCATTGTCTCAATACCTGGAATTTTCACCTGTCTTGCAAAAACAATATGATTTATGCGAGGAAATGATGGTTTGGTAATGGGTGAACTGAGCTTACTTTTACCAGCATTCAGCTTCATATGGAATATAAGTATATTGTCTAGGGCTTTGGAGCTACAGCACTGCCACTCAAATGCAAGAATTACAATGATGTGACTGAATATGTATGCACTATTAAACAAATAATGCATTCTAAACAGACAACAGATAAGAATACAGATAACAAATGAATGGTGCACTATTTTGTTGTTTGCTCAAAAAATTTAATCTTAGGGAAATAATGTGCAACTTTGTTTTTATACCCACCTGATACCATGGAAGACAATACTTATGATACACCACAGACTTTGATTGCTTGTATGTATATATCTGTCTATTTCAATCAGTATTTCTATATGGAATAAAATTCATAACACATATAAACTGCAGACTAGCATTTGGCACATCAGACTGATTTAGTATAAAAGCACAGGTTTTAATGCATTCACCCTTGACCTAAAGAAGGAACAGTAAAATGTATAGACACTATCTGTTTTTACAGGGTGGTGCTCCTAATAGCAGAACACTTGATGCACCGCTTTCTTATTGGGACCTCAAAAAGCTTATTTAAGTCTTATTAATAAAAAAAAAAAAAAAAAAAAGAGAGAATTTGATTGAGTATTAATTCAAGTTTTAAGAGTTCTAATATGGACCACAATCACTTTTAGTACACATGATGTTCAATTTTGATTTAATGCAGATTTTGAGCACAAATACAGACACAGATGGTGACGTCACATCACGCCTCCGGAGCATATTTGGTGTAACATCAAGGACTGATCCTGAATTAAATGTATTTGGAGGATTATGTCCTTAGGAGGAAGAATTTTAGCGGCCATGACGTAAAACCTCCTATATGAGTTTCATCCTTGTCATCATCCTGCCTCCCTTGCACCACCACTAAAAGGCAGAAGCAATTTTCTCCAAGATCCCAAGGTAGAGGAGAAACTTGACCTTTACTCCAACAGAGATTTCCTTTTAAGTAAACAGGCTCTTGGCCACCAGCCTGTCACGGAGACACACATTTATCACAATATCGATAAAATCAGGTTAGGCCTCAGGGAGAGCACTCTGCCACATGTTACAACCTTAAAGTCTCACACATTCAAAACCTGTACTGTATATTTCACACTGAACTGTATGTTTCTTTTTTTAACCTGAAGCTGTTCGTGTTGCGTATATTTGCTTACATGTATGAATTAAGTCTCAGAAGTTGATTTAGTACTTTCATGTTGTTGGATTTTTTAAATGTAAAAATATAATTACATAGTAATTTCACAATGAATTGCATTTCCCTTCTGTATTGACAGGTTCGGGAATGCACTTCAATAATTATTCGACAAAAATGTAAAAAAAAAGCCCTTTCTTTCGATAAAATGACAACAATAACTTTTCATTAAAGTTATAGCTCAATAAATTTGCTCCGTTCTACTTACAAACACAAATGTGGTATCAACTGAAAGCTTAGGATCTTCCAACAAAATGTCTCTGCTTGTTTCATTGCGTTCTGTAAGTGAGGGACACTTGCAAATTACACCAGTGAATTGCTATCACCAGCAGTAACTGACTTTGAAGGGATTACATGATTCTAAACCAAGAAAATATTACCCAGGTTAGTCAGCACAAAACATTTGTACCGATTTAGGTCAGTTTTTGCAAAAAAATGTATTGACTTGCTCAACTGGAAAAAAATAGGGCAAGCCTTACATAGTTGTTAACGGACAACCCTGACATGGCTGCACAGTGGACACTGCAGAATTAGACAATTCCAGTCTGGTGTTTGCCCCTTTGTCCCACTTTCACAATGTCAGCATCCTGCAAGACATCATTACATCTTTATAATGTAAACAGCATCTTAAAATGCAATTGCTTCTGTTGGTGGAAATAGTGGGGGGCAAAATGAAGTCCTTAACAGGTCAGAGAACTACATAGGGACTTCATTCACCCTCTAAAAGCACTAGATTTACAGAATCTCTGGACCATAAACAGCAAGAAAGCACAGTAGCACGTAACAGCCTGTCCTGTGGGGCGAAATAAATGGTTGAAATCATTTTCAATTTAGGACAAAATTGTACTTCACCTCTGAAAACAACTGCAGTCACTGTCTAAGATGATCTTAGCAAACCAAAATGTTCCGACTTCATTTAAGGTTACTTGCACAAATTGGCTGTAAGGTCAATTAATATGTATTATATATAATATATATATTCACATAGTTACATGACGCACATATGCAATGAATGTGCTTTGGATAGATTGCAGTTGTAGATGTTTTGGTGGAAATTCCTCTTTCCACTTCAGCTTCAGTAATCTATTTAAACAAAGAGCAGAGGTTCAGCGGGACATTTTTTTTTTTTTCATGAGCCCGGGGGGGTCCCCGATCTGTCTGTCATCAGAAGAGTTCAAGATGCCCCAAGACATAGTTTTTCATTGGTTAAGAACTTTGCGAAACTTTCTGGGGATTTCTGGTCTTCACCTTGACCATTTCCACTACCAAGACAATCACTTTTTATTTCCAATAACCAAATATAGGTCTCTGGTCAATAACAGATAACATTCCTTTAAGCTTAAATAGGGTGATGTCGGGCAACCACACCACTTCCCATGAAGATAACTTTCTTCAACACTGTGTCAAAAGGGTGCACACCTGTTACTGCATGCATATAAATGAAAATCCGTTAATATATCCTTCATGCACCCCCTGTAAGCTATTGTTTCTGCTCGGCTGTGCCTGCTAGCAGTCACCTTGAAGGACCTGCTCTCCTCCCTTTCCTTATCTTAGCCTCTCTCTGCTAAGATGTATTAAACATAACAGACTGGCTTTCAAGCCAAAATATTAATAACACAATGATATTTCAGCTATTGCAGTTTACATAAGTAACAAGAAGTTAAATGAAATAACGTAAGTGATAAAACTAGATAAATTCTTCGCAGTTTAGAAAAAACTGACAATTAGGCTACATACTATATTGATCTTTTTATATTTTTACAGGTATCTTGTTGGTTGTGCTTCTTAGTAATTATATTACTACTGATGCTGCTCTCTTTAAAAAAGGATGCCTCAAAGGTTCTTTGAGAAAATTAATTTTATTTCCTAAAGAAACTTTGCTTATAAATATGTTGGAGAACAAACTGACAATTAGGCTACATGTTACAAATATCGTTTTAATGTCTTTCACAGGTTCCCGGGTGGTTTTGTTTATTTTATTTATAAAATGTTTTTTGCCAATTTCAGGGTTATTCCAAAAGCATTTTGGAACACAGCAGAGGTTTAAAGAAAGTTCTTCACATTCACACATCTTATTGTTATAAGAACTATCCACTGAAAGGTTCTTTAGGGAACCAAAAATGGTTATTCTATGACACCTTTATTAGTTTCACACTCAACAGACAAATTTGGGACAATAAAGGAATGAAGGTGGAATGAAAGGAATGAAAAAGAAGAAAACCAATTCCTATATACACTATGTGGACAAAATTGACACATTGTTTGGGGAAGAACCTTTTCTATTCCAGCATGACTGTGCCCCAGTGCACAAAGCAAGGTCCATAAAGACATGGTTGGATGAGTTTGGTGTGGAAGAATTTGACCTGCCCGCACAGATCCCTGACCTCAACCCCACCCAACACCTTTGGGATGAACGGAGATTGCGAGCCAGGCCTTCTCATCCAACATCAGTGCTTGACCTCAAAAATGCTCTACAGAATGAATGGGCACAAATTCCCACAGAAACCCTCCAAAATCTTAAGGAAAGCCTTACAAGCAGAGTGGAAGCTGTTATAGTGGCAAAGGGATACTAATTCCATATTAAAGTCTATGTATTTAAATGCAGCATCATTAAAGTCCCTTTTGGTGTAATGGTCAGGCGTCCCAATACTTTTGTCCATACAGTGCACCTATATGTTTAGCATGGCAGTAGTCACGGAATGAAAGCAAGGACTCCTGCTTACAGGCGGAAATGAATTTGACTGCTGAGCTCAAAGAAAGAAAAAGATTTATCAGCGTTTACAAGATTTCAAATAATTCAGCAGGGAATAATAACTTGGCTCATCCTAGCCACTGGCCAAAAGAAATCTGTCGACGCCTGTAGCCTATGATATTCATGAAATGTTTTACGTGAAATATGATGACGTATAACCTCCAGAAATACCAATAATACATCAAATCAGCATTGCAAACTATTCATTTTAGTCTGCTGAAAAATTAATGCATCTAATTGTGCCGAGAATTACTTTCATTTGTACCAGGTAAATCTTTAATTCCTTCACCTAGAGCTTCCATAGAAATGTCACAAAGTGGCAAGTTTCAAGGCTAGAGTCTAGTGAAGAGAATTAATAATATACTACAGAATTTTTACTACATTTTAAGTTTAAACCCTCAACTAGTGTTTATCTCATAAAGCTAGTTCAAACTTTGCAAATATTAGTTTGTATGCATAGAGCAGCTTTGCATGTATGGCTGTATTCCCTGAGGTACATGAATTAATGTAGATCACATATGCAGATATACCACTCCACTTGTCAAGCATTTCACCATAACAACTTAACTCAGGAAATATATTTGGACCATGCATAGTGTTGACAAAGAAACATTGCGAGAAAGTCCACCCTTCTTGCATCAGCACCGTTCAGTAAATGTTGATTTCTGACGTTTCTGTTTGAGCTGAAATACCTCTGTAATGGCCATTATAAACAGATTGTGGAGACATTTCAGTTATATTTAAAATAATCTTTCCAAATAAAAGTACAACAAGTAAAACTCCTGAACAGGAGACTTGTGGGTGACAAAGTATTTCTAAAAGAGCTGACATGAAGTTGAACTTTCTGTTGGGTGTGCAGTTCTGTCCGCTCTGCAGTCGGGCTTGGGCTTGGCATCTCTAGCCAAACACAAGCCTAATTACCTCATGAAATAATTTAATGTCACCGATGCTGTCAGCTCTTCCCACCAGGACGGTGAAACAGCGAGGGCTCTCTGCTGTGAAATTTATCTCAGTCACGTTCGATAAACATGGCGGCCATCACTGCTTTTGGCAGAGGTACCAGGCACAGGACTGGAGCTGGCCAGGGGCATCTTTCGATGGCTCTTCACAGGCGGAGAGATAAACAGCTCTGAACGAGGGTTGTCATCACCATCATCATCACCACTCGCTTATAAAAATATCAATTTAAAAATGACAACAGCGCCTTCAAACTGTGAAACCTGGGCCCTAGGCCCAACCTGAAGCAGTCCATTAAGACCTGACCTATATATTGACACGGTAGCTACTGTTTCGAGCTTGGACAACCCCATTCGACCTAAACAGGAAGACAGCATGAGTGTCTGCATATAAAATTTACCTTGCAATTACACTGTATGGACAAAAGTATTGAGACACCTAACCATTACACCAACTGGGACTTTCATGACACTGCATTCAAATGCATAGACTTTAATATGGAGTTGGACCCCCTTTGCCGCTATTACAGCTTCCACTCTTCTTGGAAGGCTTCCCACAAGATTTTGGAGTTTCTGTGGGGAATTTGTGCCTATTCATTCTGTAAAGCATTTATGAGGTCAGGCACTGATGTTGGACGAGAAGGCCTGGCTCACAGTCTCCATTCCAGTTCATCCCAAAGGTGTTGGATGAGGTTGAGGTCAGGGCTCTGTGGGCCAGTCAAGTTCTTCCACACTGAACTCACAGACATCCTGACATGATTTCAGGTAAAAATGGACAGACTGAGATCAAAAACTTCTGTGATGTTAATTCCGATAAACTAACAGTACTGATTTTGGCTTCATCTCCATTCAGGCTTACTACTGATTTAGTGACTACATAGTGACTACAACCATGTTAGTTAATGAAAACCAGTCATAGACATGGCCATTGTTAGCTCAACTACAAAGACCTAAGCCTGTTTTATCCCTATAGTGTGACCTTTCACACACATCGAAAATAAATATGATCTAAATAATAACTATTATTTTATATTTCATTATTTTTAATTAGTTACAGTTTCTCATTAGATTAAATGGAACTTTTTGTCAGCATTTTGTAGAGCTTGTCCAGCCTCACAGCAGTTGGAGCCTGGTTAGGTCACTTCAGCATGAATTTCTGGATGATGCATTTCATTTCATAATACATTCTGCAGATTTTAATATTATCCTTAATTCACTCTGGAGACCAGGCTCTGCAGTGCAAAAAAAGAAAGGTAAATTAAAGGAAGGATGATTAAAAATACATAATGTTAGAGCCTATGAGTTGCATGGCAAGATTTGAGCATGAATATTAAACTTTTCAGCGGAACCTTAAATAGACAGCACCAAAATAATAGGTTAAATATGCATCAACCTCAGCCATTTCAAGGAAAAAGATGGTTTAGTATGCATGCTTCTGCATGTTAGTGCTCAAGAAAGCTGTACCGTTTCAGTCAAGGCAGGCAGCAGCGGGTGCATAATAGGACGGCTCTCCTTTCAAAGGACAACCACAGAAGCCATGTAAAAAGGCATGTAAATGTAAAAAGGCTTCATTGTCTAATTCAGTTAATCACACTTAATTGTGGGAATGACTGGGAATCCCAGTGGAGTCCGACTGATATCTTAGGTTAGATACCAATAACTGCAATTATTCAATTATCAGTCCTTTAGACAGACCTGCTGGAGACATGATCTCCCCTCTATCTCGTCCAAGTAAGGGTAACAGCAGATGCATTTACTACTTTCTAGCTTTATCCCTCTTCTTTTGCCTCAGTCTCTCCAGAAGGATGGCGGGGCTAGGATTAAAACTGTAAATCATTTGAGACTTGCAAAATAATAATGAAATAAGACACTTTGTCATGTCAACTGACAATCCAAAGGGGACAGCAAGATTTCACAGCATGAAAAAAGATCCATATACATACACTCAACAAAAATATAAACGCAACACTTTTGTTTTTGCTCCCATTTTTCATGAGATGGACTTAAAGA
>JBBPCZ010000034.1:4394116-4409801 GCA_037974445.1 Brycinus macrolepidotus
AGATCTTTAAGTCCATCTCATGAAAAATGGGAGCAAAAACAAAAGTGTTGCGTTTATATTTTTGTTGAGTGTATAAAGGCTCCAATATGGTCAATGGTTTTGATACGTATAGAAATAGATTCTAAATATAAATGTTCTTCAAACCCACACATGTGATTTTATGGCTGTCAGAGAAAAAAAAAATCCTCACACTTCCAGAAAAGTAACTTTACAACTGAAGGAAAAAATATTTTCAACTTTTCAAGTTGATTTAGCAGGACGTTTTTCGATGTCACTTTGAACCATTTTTATTGGCCTGTTCATTTTGCAATTTTGGCCCAAAAGTCACAGTCTGAAGTTTTGCTTCAGCAGTGACAATTTACGAAATAAAGTTTCGTTAAAGATTCATTGGGAAACTGGTTCTCCTACGGTGTTTCCACTTGCCTTTCAGTCACATTTATTAATTACCATCAGAGCACACTCTGTAAAATAAATCAGCAGCGTTTCATGGACGGGGAGTCAGAAGACAGCTGGACTAATTGCCCTCAAAGGCGTGAACTCTAAGCGCCATGAATACAAATGTAACCTGAGGCGCTGTTACGCTAATCTAGGATGTTTGTTGGAAATTTGGAATCCTACTTTAGCCACATGCTAAATCGTCACTGGTCTCTCTACTTAGGTCAGTTGAGGGGTAAATGGTCATTTGGAATGAAAATCAAGTCACTCCCCTTCCATTTATTCTCATTTGCTGTGACCAGCATCGTTTGGTACACATGCAGCACCGCTCCAGACAGGCCTCTGAGAGACTGAATAAAAATCAGATAATCAAATTCAAAGCCCAGCGTGAACCAAGCTGAATGCTTTAGAAATTTAAGTTGCTGCCTGAACCTGAACTGGAGCACTTGTCACATAAAATACGTACAGCTGTCAAAGTGATCTCTCATGATAGATGAGAACAGAGGTTCAACTAACCATGGTGGGAAATTACCCTTCCAAAGTGAAAAAGATTAAAGCGCGACATACTTTTTATTCAGAAAGAAAGAAAAGTGAAAAGTCTAATGTGTCCTTTAATCTTGCCCTTACTTTAAAAGGAGCGCGGTGGTATTCAAGCAGCGTCCAGAAAGTCATGCTCCCTCAGGAGAAATATCCCATGGTGCACAGCAGCACGTGGCTTCCTGTTGGGCAATAAGAAATAATCCAGAGGCCCAGAGCAGGGAGCATGCGACCCAAATGTAATCTGCAGGTAAGGCTGATCTAAGTGGCCTCTTTATGGGGAGCGAGGGCCCTTTTTCTCCTGATTTAGTGGCCTCTCCATTAGCTGTCACACCAGTGGGGTGTCCCTGAGCCTGATTGCACATCAGATGTGTGAAAAACAGCAGAGAGGAGGTGAAAAAAGGGCCAGTACTATGCTACCACCGTAATAGTGAGGGCCCCCTTAGTGCTAAAGGACTATGGCATAAGGACACACGAACTATTTCAAACCCAACACATCCGCTGCTCCACAGCTAAGTAGTATAGACCCGAGGGGATTACAGAAGAGTAAAAAAAGGGGATTTATATAAGCATTATATCTGCAGAATTTGGCCTGCTTTATTCCTTACCACTGCAGTTCAGCGGTTCAGTCCCTTTTTAATCAAATTCACAGTCAGAAGAGTCCTGTGCAAAGAGTGTGAAGAGCTAGATCGGGCACACACCCACACACACACACACACACACACACACACACACTCAGACACACACACTCACCCTCTCTCTCTCTCTCTCTCTCTCTCTCTTCTTCTTCTTCTCTCTCTCTCTCTCTCTCGCACACACACACACACACACACACACACACACACACACACTCACTCTGCCCAGACACACACAGTGAGTCAATGTCAGTTTTAATGAACTTCAGGTCATACCAAATCAACTGAGTCTCAATTCATAAACCTTTATGATTAGTCGAAATAGATTATCCACAGCAGATGAGCCAGGCTGCCTTTTTTCTGCTTTTGTAATTTCCTTGCAATGAACCTCACCACAAGCATATCACACCGCAATCGCATTTTGCCATCTTTAAACAGTAGGGCCTACAAAATTGCAATCTTTAAAAGATAGCATGAACACTACAGAAGGCCTCTGAGGGAGACCGAGAGAAAGAATGAAAGTGAGATAGAGAGAGCATCTTGTAAGCATGAGCATAAACAGCCAAGCTTAAATGTCAGTGCATTTATTTACAGTCATTTACAATATCCATACTCCAACATGCGTGTCCATAGGGCGCATGGTAGTGTTTGAAGGTCCTTTTGCTATAATAGCAAGCTCACCATTGATTAACATTGTTTTACCCCTAAAGGATTATTGGTAACACTATTCAATTGCTGCTTCAGTTAAACTCTTCATTCAATTGTACTATTACTGTCTCTGTCAAACTCCACTCAGACACATTCCACAATGCAGACAACACATCAATGTCTTCTGCACATGAAGGCCATGGAAGCTCTTTTTGTCAAGGTCCAGTCCAATGGCCACGAGACGAGACAAGACTAAAAACTGTCTAAAAACCTCCTACTGCGCTTGCAGATGTATACGTCTCACATCTCAGCTTAACATTTTCTATTTTTTCTCTGGAACTCCATCTCCAAAGAAAATCTCTCTCATCAATACATTTCGAAAAAGCAGTTCTGGTGTTTGACTCTGATTGGCTGCTTGCCTCTGAGAAGCACTAGACATTATGACTGAGACGAATGAACACGTTGGTTCTTTTCTCCTCTCTAATCCCATTTCAGCATTTCTCTCCTTTTGGAGAAACACCTTTCCAAACAGAGAAAAAAAAGTGAAGAAGATAAATAAGGAGAAAATCAAATTCCAGCAATGAATCAGCAAAATAAATTCTCTCAAGAGATAAACAAACATGATACTTCTGGGGGGCAGGGAAGATCAGCAAGTCTTGTAAAGTTTGTCAGGGTCTTGGACCATAAATGCACCCATATACCCAATCACTCTCCTATGTCCAGCAAAAGAGTTTACCAGCATTGATATATAACTGCACCCCATGCCTTATTAGAGCTGCATTCTACAATGACCTGGGATAGGCCGTTGTTTGGGGTCAGCATTCATTTTTAATTTTGTTATGATGATAAAACATTGACAAAAAAAAATGATAATGGTTACTCAACCATTTGCTTAGATATATGATACAGATTGATTTCATCGCTCTCTTTTTTTACTGTATTTTGCAAAATAAAGAATACTGAACATTCTGGTAGTGACAAGCATTTCCTTGGACACCATATACATCTAGGATTAGATTACACCAAAAACAGAATTTTTGTGATTTTCATATTATTGTATTTTCATCAGTTTTACATTTGAAATTAAAATCATGTATATATTTTCATGGAGAGGATTTACAATCATTGTTTTACCATCAAGATTGCATTACATTCTGCATTTAACCTTCCCCAGGCTGTTTTGTATCATCACGGTTTATAACGTAGGTGATTGTTTATTCATTCTAATAGAACAAGTGAAGCACTACATGCTCTTCTACTGTCCACATATGTAACTGTTGTGGCTGTCGAATTAACAGTAGCTCCCGTATACAGATGCTCCGTTTTGTCCTCTATAGCTCTCTTTAGAACTGTCTGTTTTGACCACTACAGAAACGTAAGAATGCACACTGAGCTTATACAGAATGTCTGTGCATTTGCAAGGCATTGGATGGCCACTGAGTTTCAAGTCAACTCAAGTTAAGTCAAGTAGGTTTATTGTCATTTCAGCCGTATACACAGAACAAAGTGAAATAATCCAACATTCATAAAGAACCACGGTGGAACCCAAGAACAAAAACAGAAACACCACAAGACTGCATAAGTGCAGACAGGACAAAATACAGAGTGCAAAAAGAGCAAGAGAGAGAGAGTTTCTGGCCTAATGCTGCTTGGGATGCGTGTTATTAAACATAAGCCAATTTAAATGCAGATGATACACTAGAAAGATTTGTCACTGCTTCATGCTAACAGATGCAATCAGTAAGAAGTATGTTTGTCACTTTTGTTCATCTTTGCCTTGTAAGCTCTGATGAGATGGAGGACAATTATGGATGTGATGACATTAAGTAGGTTTAGTTTTGTCAGAAATTTTTGTCTAATGAGTGGCTAAATTGTAAGAAACTTATCAAACGCAACTTGTGTAATAGAATTAAGTTGGCAATTCAATTTTGCCATTATAAGATTATGTGAAAGGAAATGTAAAAAAAAAAAAACATGACAGGCACTGTGTAAGTTAATGAAGTACCTTCAAGCATTTGCTGAGTAATTTGGAAGGCGAAGCAGCAGACTGCTGGAGAGCTGAGAATTAGTCTTAGAACCTCTTGGTTGGCTGATGGCTTTGTCTTTATTAGTCTAATTTATTTGGATTGTTTTCCAACATGTCTGCCTCGTTTTTTTGACAAGGTGTAATTAATTACTATGCAAATGGTTTCAAGCAACACCCTCTCGTTTTGGCAAGATGTGGCATTGTCTCACTCTAAATTTTGGAACGCAGTCAGAGGCGGCTCGGCTCGTGCGCTTGCGGGTATAGGCAATCATGTGGAGGACTTGATTTGACACTTTTCCATTGTCAGGAGATGAAGGAGCATTCAGTAGATAAAAGTAGCAATAATAGGACATGAAGCAGCAACACCTGCTTGTCCAGGTGCCATGCTCCATCTTTCAGGGCTTTCATATCCCTGCGTTTGCTTCCTTCGAGATTGATTGTATCCTAGTCTCATTTCTTTCAGACTAAAAATGAAATTGTGTCATCTATACACAGACAGCTCTGCCACACACAAACACACGTGCATCTCCATGCTAGAATGACAGGCTTGACCCAAGGCATATAGGATGGCCTCTGATTTGTGAGGAATATTGGCAAAAAATCGATAGCAGGCACCAATACAGAGAGAGACTTCACTGTCGTTTGTCGTTCTCACCTATTTTTAGTGTCTGATGTCCGTTGAACCATGAAATTAATAAAAACGATGCTTGGTAATTGCCTGCAAAGTGAACGCTGAGGGAAAAAAAGCGAACCGTGAATCCAATGCCATCGAACGCAGTTTCTAATAAGTTGTCACATTACTGTCATTGACCTTCAAGCAATTAAACAGAACGAAGGCTCTTAATATGGAAAGAGAGGTTGAAATAATGGGAGTTGCCTAAGGATTTCATTAGGAGGAAGAATGGAAGCGTAAACGTGGTGACACAGACGGAGCTGCCGTGGTGGGATGGCTTATACACGTGTAGATCACTTAGATTGTTTGAACCGGGCCAGAGATAGAGAGCATCAATATTAAGTTCACCATTCTCAAGGAGGCTGAGGGCAGAACAGTTAGCACAAGACAAAATGCTGCTCTCCAATAAGTAGACATCATCATTCCTCTAGAGGCTACTCTGCAGAGAAAAGGACATGGTCAATTGAAACCAATGGTTTAGTATTACTCTTGGTCCCCTAAGTGGCAAGAACATCCTTCTAAAAGGAATTACTGGGTGGCGGGTGGAAAAAAAAAAAAAGCAAAACATAAATAAAGATTATTAAATTTTGTTGGGCTAATAAGCTTAACGACACAAAAAGTCAATGGGTGCAAACGGCATTGTGTCGATGCAGTTTGTCTCTGGGAGTGGTGGCAGTGATGGCTGCGTCTGACTGCACTGTAATAAATTCGCAGAGACAGCAGAGAGAAAGAGAGCAATCTGGTGGGCCTTCACAGGTGCATGAGCAAGGGAGGGGATGAGTAAGAGAGAGAGAGGGAGAGAGAGAGTCAGTATTGAGGACTGGGAGATGGAGTTGGGGGTATGGAGGGCAGCAAGATCGCTCTATAATAACAGTGCAGAGGTCCAGCCACGAGAGATGAGCAGCTCATCGGACGCCTACAGAGGTCAACAGGGCCCGCGCGTTTGCACCGGCAGGAGATAGATGTGTTCCCGGCTTAATACACAACCATAATACAAAGGGCACCATCCAGGCCCAGCTTAAAAAGCAACCGGGGAATTAATGAACAAGGAGTCAATGAAAACTGTCATAACAGCAGCAAATAAAGAGAACAGACAACATGCTGCCAGTGGGTAAACACACATATGGGAGCACACCCAGCAGTGCAGTTTTACTTCTTCTAGTTGGAATGAAATGACATCGAGGGTTTGCATTCCACCTCGTGAAATTTGCAGGTATCTATTGCACTCTTTGAACCTTGAGCTGTTTTTCCCTCAGCCAACAAATTTCCAAATTTGACATGACCTAAACAAGAACCCCCATGGGACCCTATAGCACACATAGCTCAAGCAGGATTACAGCAAGACCACAAGGTCAATGGCAAAATCTGTTTGAGGTACCTGTACAAATGAAGAAGAAGTCACTACAGAATTTTGATTTTTTTTTTTTTTTGTCCTCGCACTCTTTTCTGCCCACCATTCCACACATCTGACAGTTATTACGCTGTGTGACAAAGCTGAGGAAGATCAAAGAGCATTTTGAACCATGGCGCGTTGTTACGATGTAAGTAAGGATGCCTGGGAAAGATCTTCAAAGGATGTGGGCCTTATTAAAAATCACACCTTCCATGTTATCATGCCAGGGGTTCAAGATAAATGCACTTAGAACTTTACAGCTAACTCTGCTGTAGTAGACTCTAAAACCCCACAAAACTGGTTTTGGATTTCTCCTTTTTTTTCTGGACAAAGGGGCCTATTCTTGATAAAAATCAATCAATCAATCAGTCAGTCACTCAATGAAACTTGCTTTCAGCTTTGCATCATTGATGCTTTGCTGTAAGGCACAAACCATTAAGTAGTGTACAGACTAGGCTTTGCTGTCTAAATCTCTAAAAAGATTAGTAAACTGCATGTAAAGCTTTCAGCCCTGTTTATACGACTACTTTGCATAAAACTATTGCATTTATTCCTAGAGCTGAGCAAACCTCCTCCTTCTATCAGTTCTACAGCACTGTCAATAGTTATTTGTATGCCAAAGCTTTTCAACACTTTTCAGAAGCAGGTCTAGTCAGAAGAAACTAAGGTTTAGAATAACTGATTCAATGCTGCCTCTCCTGGTCTTTCCCAGTAAATGCAGGATCCTGTAGTTTTGACACAGAGCAGTGACTGCTCTAAAAGTAATTGGACATCTTACATCTTACATCACAACAAACTGGCATTTTTGCATTCCAATTTATCTGTGGAATCTGACATACACGATGTACATACGTTTGTAGACATTCACTCATCCAACACTCTCCTGAAGAGTATTAAAATGGCGCTTGTCCCCTTTTGCTATTCTGGAAAGGCTTTACATAAGATGCTGGAGCATTGCTGTCACAATTTGATTGCATTTAAGTACAAGAGTATTGGTGAGGTCAGGTACCGATGCTGGACGATTAGTTCTGGATCATAAACACCACTCAAAAGGTATTGGATAGAGCACTTCCACTTCAGAGAATGCAGTTTCACAGATTCACAGCCCAGTGCTGGGGAGCTTCATGCCCTTCTAGCCAACACATTGAGCATGGTGACTTTAGGCGCATGTGTGCCTGCTCCAATGCATCACATTCTGTTGGCAATGCTGTACTATGGAGAACATACAATCTGTGTGTGCACAATTGAACACCTGTTCCAGTAATGGGTGCATTTTATACTGAATTCACTAAATAAGGGTCTGAATATGTTTGGGTGTTAAAGTGGTATGTTAAAGTGGATTGATATTTGCATTGTAGCTCCTCAAATTGTAGTTCCCAAATCCTAATGATGTTGATTCTCTCGTTTATACGGCAATAATTCAGTCTGAGATCACACACATAACACGCCTCAGATTGTCTCCTTTCAGTCTCTTATTGCCTAACAAAGATACACTTGTCCATTCCTTTCTGCAGAACAAGCTATTCTCTGTCCATCCATTCAGGCTTATTCCCATTTACTCCCCAGATGGAGATGTATACACATGTAAGATAGCCTTTTTGGCTTTGAGCAGAGTTGAATCATATCACCATATCATGCATGTGTCTTTTCCATACAGATCGACTCTATTGGTGTATTTACATGTAGATGTATATAGAGAGACCTTTTAAGAGTATGGAGGGAGGAAAAAAGGGAGGACTCCTCTCTCTCTCTCTCTCTCTCTCTCTCTCTCTCTCTCTCTCTCTCTCTCTCTCTCAGTATGCATAAGGAATCACTGCTTCCTGAGTTGATTTACTGTAATGATAATTCTTGACAGATCTTCTTGGCCAGTGGCGAGTGCCATTTCTCACATTCAATGAAAACGTTTCACCACTTCCTAAGGAAGTCCAAAGAAATGATAACCTCAGCAGACTTAATATAACATCTTTTAATGTAGCACAGTGTGCACATTCAGCTTACATCTACTGTCATTCAGGAAAAATCTGATGACCACAAATGAAACTAATCAATGCTATACATTCTGTTTAGCAGTGAAAATGTCACAATCAGCAAAAATGCTGTTTACCGAGTTTTGTCTGCAGTTCCTATTTAGTGTAATCTCATTTCAAAATATTGACCTACTGATCTCCACTAAAGCAGACTTTGCCACTTCTTAATGTTTGGTGACGATTTATAGTCCTCTTATATAGAATGGCTAAAACTGGTATTGCTGTTATTCACCATTTAATATTCTGTCATATGCCTTAACCTATTCTGAATTTATATAGACATTATCTCTTGATTTGAGAGCAGCAGAGAGCTTAGCTCAGCATGAAGTGTGCCTATAATCACAGGACTGCCATGTTCAGTTTCATTACTGCTGACAAACGTGTATTAGCAAGGGGAAAGGAGATCATATGTGAGCAAATGTGTTACTTGAATTGTACAGACATCATTTACTACTCATGGATTAATCTTGAGAGTTGTAAGTCATTGTTGAGTTACTGGGTTGATGCTTTCAGTGAAAAGTCTACCCTACACTGTACAGAGTATTATTAAATAGGGAAACAGAGAAATGGGACTCAAGTCACAGACTCAACTCTGACACGTGATTCAACTCTGACTCACCACTTAAGGCTTATGAAATGTCAGGCTGAGAAAGAAACGAGAACAAAACGCATTCAATTAGGACCTGCAGTCTTAATGCAGCAAATAAAATCTTTTGCTTCCAACCTTACATGTGTGTCCTTGCCTATCAGTTTTGCTATGGTCACGCACTGTGCAGCTCAGTGGTGCCAGATTCGATACGGCTTCAAATAATGAGCCTTTCATTACAGAGAAACCTTCAGTGTCATAGACAGAACCGCTACATGCAGTAAATGGAAAGAGGCAAAGCAATTTGAAACAGTTGTTTAGTATGTAGTTTCAATAGCAAGCATGTCAGCTGGGTCACACTTTAGTTTTATGGTCCCCTTTAGATTATCTACCAATACTTAAATTGTTAACAAACTATCTGGTGAAATTAAGTTGACTGTCAACAGCACTGGGGTCAGGATTAGGATTCGGCTTGACGTTAAGGTTAGAGTAAGGGTTAGGTTCAGGGTTAGAGTTAAATCGAATAGAATTTAATACATTAAACTTATCGTTCATTTCGTTCAATAAATATTCAGTTGCCTGCAGCCAACAAAGAGTATAAATGAAAAATGCTAAAGACTCGAGCTCAGACTCGGAATTGTGATCATCTCTGATTTACAGATAAAATGAAACATTTCTGATATACAGAACTATAATCACTGTCTTAAATAATAAATAATGTCTAAGAGTGTAGGTATATTGTGCAGCAAAGCAAGCACACAAGCTTACAGACAGGCCTTTTGTCTTTGTTAAACACAAGGACGCCATAAGGACACATGTGTAACTGGAAAGAATATGAAAGAAGCATAAGCAGATGGCAGTTACTTCAAAAAGATGAAGGTGACAATCTTGCCATGCTATCATTGGCTTGCCCTTTCTTTGGCTGTCATTCTTTTTCCTCCTGGGTGTAAAGTCCTGGATTATACAGCCATGGCAGCCAGTTCCGTGTTAATTCTCCCTGCCTTGGGATTAGGAGCTCCCCTCCGCTTTCCAAACAAACAAGACAGCGTCTTTCATTTGAAATAAGCTCCTGTGAGCAAATATAGGAAGAATCATCAGATATGGACTCCCACCTGCAGAAGCTGATCATTCAGCGATCACTGCTTTGGGAGTTTCTTAGAGGGCATTTCACCTGGTTTGAGTGGGTTATATATAGAAGACTACATTTACAACATTTGGCAGACTCTTTTTGCATATCACAGGATGTTGCCGAAAATAATGCTAGGAGTCTTGCCCAAGGACTCCTTGTTGGTATAGTGTGGTGAGCTGCCCAAGAAATTAAACCCCACTGTCCTGCTTAGAAGTTACCCATTACACTACACCAACCAGCAGATTAGACCACTTTCATTCTGAAAAAAGAGTTATTAAGTGAATAAGTGCCAAGCGTCTAACATTTGCAGGTGAAAGTGACAACTAAGAAAGAAAATACTGGAAGATTTGGTCAAATTTTGTTGCTCCACCATTCCACAATTTATTTTCAACTGGAGAAATGTCCACTTTTTTTTTTTTACAGGGTTTGTAGGCTTTGTAGAGGCCAGTTATGTAAACAGTGTCAATTGTACAGTAAAGTACCTTCAATCCTCAAGAATAATAGCAATATAAGGATGTTACATTCCAGTCAAAGACTGAAATATAGCTTCTCACCACTCTTCAATCTTTTCCACCACCCTTTCAACCTGTTTTTGTCCGATGTAAGAAATGCTCAAGCTACCATGGCATTAATTAACATTTTCAGCGTAAACATGTGCTGTTCAACACAGAGTAGCTAGCAGAAAAATGTAATTAAAATTAAGGATATTGATTACTCCACAGGACAGCCCATGAATAACAGCAACCATAAATAAGAGAAAAGGATAGGTGAGGCAGCTGATTTATGTCCACGCTCCTGTGAACAGAAGAATAAATCATTCACAGCCATGTTCTTATTGAGTTATGAAGCCTCTCTGCACACAAAATAATTGCCGCCTCTATGTCATCCACTTGTCTTGTGTATTCCCAAAGAATGCCTCGGTGGCAAGGCTGGTGCCCAGTAGTTCGTGTAGCTGAACAGATTTGGTTTATTGCTGTTATTTCCATTGCCTGTACTTCATGCATCGGAAATCATTAAGTCGCAGGGACACATTTGTCAAAGGCAGAACACAATGTTACGGAAATATCACGTGTGGGGAGACTCTTTTTAACAGCATTCCACAACATCACCAAATATCATATACGCAGAAAGGAAGGCCCTCCATTAATGCATACTGTGTTCTGTTTTGATTTCTTCACAAATGCAGGTGAAAGCCGACATTACTGGCGCTGATTTAGAGGCATTTAGACGAGCGCAAAATCTTGTATTTGCTGTTGCTGTTTATGAAAAAGGAGCGCTAGATAAAATCACATCAAACACTTCAAAGCCAAGCAGACATACAACAAGCAATGTGTATCTTTGCTGAGGCATCAAAGAAATGTTTCAGCTGTGCTTGCTGCAAAGTGTTTTCTGTGCATGTTTGGTTGAGTAATGCAAGTTCCCCCAGGGTGAACTTTGTTAAATATGTGTTGAATCAGTCTGTGTTGATTCGGAAAATTTCTACATGTAATGTGTGGTTCAGTGTGTTCTGTGGAATCATTTCCAAACACTGAGTTACAATGTATCAATCACTCTATCAATCACCCTATCTATCTATCTTTCTATCTATCTATCTATCTATCTATCTATCTATCTATCTATCTATCTATCTATCCATCTATCTATCATCCATCCATCCACCCATTCATCTGTCCATCCATCCATACATGCCACAAACCTTCCCATCAACCAGCTATCAAAATATATTTCCTCATGAAATTAATGAAAATACACACATATCTACAGTATCTGTCTTTTTGTCTGTCCATCCAGTAACTGTCCATACAGTAAGTATATTATTTTACCTCATGAGACACAATGAAAACAGAAATGGCCATATTTATTTCATGCCGCAGTATCTGCAATATTTAGCTTGGTCTGAATGAAGCGTTCAAGAGTTTTGCAGCCAAGCGGTGTGTCTGGAGAGCCACAGCATTTTAAGCAGCTGGCCAAAGAACGGAGCTCAGTTTGAAATAATCCTCATCTGTCCCAGAGTCCTCTCCATGCCACCAGGGCCAGCACAATGAAGGGTAAAGGACAGCCCCCTGGATCTGTCTGCCATGAACAGAGGAATGCTGAGATGAAGACTTTCTGCACAGTGCTGATAGTGCTATAGAATATCTGACCCAGCACAGATAAACACACATACAGTGAACACCTTGGCAACATGGACACGGTACATATACAAGCTTTCACAATATGACCTGCCCACACAGACAGAACACAAGGAGAAATATTAGCAATAAAGTGTTGCATTTTCTTTCTCTCGCTCTCTCCCTCTTTCCCTCCCTCCAACACCCTCGTACACACACAGACACAGACACACACACACACGCACGCACACACACACACACACACACACAATTAGATACTTTTTACATCACCCTAGACTCAGACATTTAGTGTCTTGTGTTATATCCATCCAATCAACAGTTGGTGGGTGAGATTCCTGTTGCCAAGTGACTGTACAACACTGCGGTGAAATAATTAGCCATGGGTGGAGGTGCCACTACGACTGGTGTTACATAGATAAATACATCTTCAAACAAGCAAGAAAATAACTCTGCCAATTAAAACCTCTCAATTAAAATGAGTTACTTCCTTTCACCTTCTCAAGTTTATATGGCAACATGAAGACAAACAAGCACATCTTCATTGTCGTAACAAAACTGTGTCTCTGAAATGTAAAAAAAAAAAAAAAAAACGCAGTTTCTGTATTACCGCAACCAAAGCTTACAGAACAAAAAAAAAAAAAGAAAAAGGAAAGAAGTACATGGATCAATTTAATGAGACGGTAAACCCTATCTTTGTGAATAAATAATGCTGTTGTCTGTTAGAAAAGTGTCTTGGAAGACATACAACACCTTTATAGCTCTGACACTGGCTTTTTAAGCGCACATTATTTTTGGAGAAGCTGTCAGGTTTCAGAGATGATGGGAGGTTTAAAGCTTCCGTGGTCCATCCCAAGCTTGTCATTATCTGAAACAATGTCTTTTGAAAGGGTCTGCTGGGGTATTGGTTTACATGAAGGGGACCTTGATGTGGTGAGCGATCATGGATTTTGCCGACCCGATCACTTTGTAAGCAGTTTTTTGATTTCCCCCACTCCGCCCCCCTCGATTTCCTCCCGATCATTATGATACCCTCCCCTCGAACGTCCCGAACGTCTGTGCTTCCGAGTTTAACCGCATCTGTCCATGAAAGAGATAGCGCCACGGAATGTGTCTACAATGTTACACAGCGGGAATCAGATTTTTGCTGCCATTCGTCACATCAATTAGGAATCTTATCCACGCAGCCCAGATGCTAAAGCTGATGTTTGATTGACATAAAATAGCAGTCAACAATGATATTAATGCTTGTTCTTTTCTGTAGCCTACTAATGTTTCAGTATATTGTATATAACCTCACAGTCATAACAAATCCTCAAAATTCATTTATTCATTTATTGTTTCATACTATTTGGAAATGACAGCTGACTATTACATTGTGTGATCATTTCTTGTAGAATGGACCACTAGAAATTAAGTTTTGAACTTTGTTAGATGTTTAAGAATATGTATGATATTTTAAAGTGCTATTTCAGATAAGTATATATGTGTTAATATTTAATGACAAATGACCAATAAAGTAAATAACCAATTAATGACCAATGTCTAAAGTTACATTAAGAGATATTAACACATATTCATGCAAAAAGTCCTTTTTCTCTTATGAAAATGTTTCTTTTTTCCTTTCATTATTATATGCTATACGTTTGATGCCTTGATTGAGTTTCCTTCATAACTAGACAAATACAATTACTAGACAAGTGTGAGACTGCAAAAAGCAGGTACAACAGAAAAAGGAATGTCAGTGAAATAGTGTAGAATGGCCAGCGAAACCACTGCACATACATTTTTGAGTCCTACTGTTTTACACTAAAAAACACGGCTCTAGGGTAAGTTACGTTCGTTCCTACTGCTTTTCAGTGAGCTGGATTGATCATACTTATTCTGGTCCACTTGGCCCTCACTGATATCAGTTCCTAACACATTTAACTCAATAACGAATGATGAGAGGCATCCGGCCATGCTAATGGCCCGCTATGCCTTATGCTTGGGATTAAGGGCTAAAGCTTAGTTAACCATCAGTCAGGCTGTTCATTCTCAGCATCATCTGTCCAGCTCCACATGCTCCTTGCTGAGACAAATGCAATGGTACTCTCAAAACAGCGCTCACTGCTAAAAATTTTACACTGCTGAAATTTTGATCTAAACCCAAATACAGCCCAGTATCACATTTTGAGCCCGAACCCAACCAGAGCCAAACAAAACTCTGCCCAAACCCAACCTAACCTGAACCACATTATTATGAAACTGTCCAGCAAAATTCTGACCAAAACTAACCTAGCACCACCACAAGTGAAAAACCTGACAGGATAAAGAAAGGTGCAGTCCTCATTAAAATATAATAAAGCCTCCAAAAGGAAGATTAAATCCCACTTTCCTACAGAATTTTTAATCAAACTATGCTTTGATTAGATCTTGCCATGTGAAAACTGCACTGAAACCTTCATCTGAAAATCTTTACATATTGCTTTACACATTTAGATATAACATAGGAAATATAAATGTTCTTTTAGGTGCACAAAAGTGCTTTCCTGAACAGGGTTGTTGATTTCCGTTTTTACTCACAAGCATGGACTTATAAACTGTTTTATGGTAATGAAGGCAGAGAGGAAGAATAAAGAAAAATTGAAGCAACCAATGCAGGGAGTAATGCATGCTAACATCTAAAACTATGTGGGTCACAAGCTCAGAAAACCTGAAAGTGAAACTTGAAACCACCCCAAGCCTAACATAAATCTTGAAAATGACGTCAGAACCCTACAGGTCCTGTCAGATTCTGACTAACAGTTCTACACCCTGAACGTGTCAACTTGTATGCATCAAGGCTTTAGTTTAATGAATAAAAATCTATCAAAAGGAAGGCAACCCATAAAAGTAGGAAATGAAATGATCTGTTTGAATCTAAAGTATTCACATTTTCAGCCACGGGTCTTAATGTATCCATGATGTATTATGAACACAATAGACTGTAGGGTCAGGTCAAACAATACATTTTTACAGCTAAAATCAGACTGCAGGCATGGTTCGATATGCTCTTCATGCAATATGTTCTGTCCTCCTGCCTAAGGCAGGCCTGTCAATAAATGGAATGAGTTTGCCACTCATTATAACTACGCTTAGAGAAGAGGGAAAATACCAGTAGAGAGAGTTCAGGCTGTGGTAAGTGCAAGTGATGCCTGCATGCAATGACAGTACTGGCAGAGTGTCTGGGACTCCTGGGTGAAGCACAGCACACACTTACATGTATGAAGTGCGCACACGCACACCTCTCTAGTGTAAGTGTGGTGCGGTGCAGGCGTGAAGCTGCAGTCTCTGAGTGATCTTACCGTCTCCTCACTGCAGCTGTAATTGTTCCCTCAGCCAGCAGGTGTGCTTCATGCTGGGACCTGACGTAGCAAAGCAATCTCTCTCTCTCTCTCTCTCTCTCTCTCTCTCTCTCTCTCTCTCTCTCTCTCTCTCTTTCTCTC
>JBBPCZ010000034.1:4411645-4441721 GCA_037974445.1 Brycinus macrolepidotus
ACACACACACACACACACACACACACACACACACACACACACACACACACACACACACACACACTCACACACACACAAACACACACACAAACACACACACACACACGTACACACACACATATACACATGTGCGATTACACTGTGACAGTGCTGCTTTCTCTTCTATCACCTCCCACGGACCTCCTCTCACTCCAAATGGAGAGTCATCAGGATGCTAATTGGCTGATTTGGGTGAAACATACTGTTTCAACACACATGCATGTGCATTGCGTGCCATGTGTAGCACTTTTTAACCCTCAGTATTGCCTTATACAGCCCAGGTGCCTTGTTGTCACAGCTATAAAATCCAGTAATTTATGGCTTTGGGCTTGTGCTCCCTAAAACATTAGACTAGCACAGCAGCTGCCAGTTTCAATCGATACTTTTAGTAGAAAGAAAGTTGTAATATTTATTCTGTTTCCATACTCTGGGCCATTTCTGGGTTGGGGGTAAAGGAGTTCAATATCTACCGCTGCCTGTGAAGACAGACTAGACTGGAGCGAACAACATGGGATAATTCTTAGCAATCAACAGGCAGAAGAAGCATGCATGCCTATGCACATATACACCAATCAGCTATAACATGGTAGTATAGGTGGTAGAAGCCTAGTGGATAAAACTGTGTGCTGTGTTCACACTGTGTGCTGTGGTGTGTTCACCTAAGACAGAATGGTCGCTTTCACTTTAAAAAATTTGCCTGTGAACCCGATGACCACAAAGTCACAGGTTCAGACCCCCACTTTCTACCACTGGGTCCTTGAGCAAGACACTTAACCCTCAGTTGCTGACAGGGGGCTGTCCCCGTAACTAATGATTGTAAGTCGCTCTGAATAAGAGCGTCAGCCAAATGCCCCCTTTAAAACTGACCTGCCTAATGTTGTGTAAGGCCACCTCTGCTGCCGAAACAGCTCTGACCCGTCTGACCCATTAAGGTATGGAATCCACTAGACCTCTGAGGGTGTGCTGTGGTATCAACTTCAAGAACTGACTGTCAGCTGGTTTCCAAATATATAACATACCTTGACACGTGCCATTGTAAGGAGAGAATCAGTGTTATTTTCTTCACCTGTCTGACTGGTGTAAACTCCTTCAAAAATGAGGGGCGGAAAACTGTGTTTGAAGATTGTGGAAGCCTATTGATCCCCATTCGTCTATGGGCAATTCAAATATATGCTGTGTCAGTGCAGCAAAGATCAACACAGCAGTAGGCATTATTTTGGGAGAGCTTTATATATGTAAAAATCATCTTAGTGCTTTTTGGTCTCAAAGGGAATGGATTCTAAAGCTAACCGTCAATATTGACACTGCTATGTGCATAATCTGAAACATAATCAGTCTGCTGTTGAATATGCGTTCAGTGCTGCAGAGGAAACCACTATTAGTGGTGCTGGCTTGTGAAAACTCATGTCTTCATGACTTTTGTCCATATAAAAATAACTGTGATAAAAAATTCACTGTAAACACCAAACACACACACTAGTATTTATATGTCACAGTTTGTGTGTGAATAAAGTTGCAGATAAGACACCGTTAATGTTGTCAATCTTATTTTTGAGGATTGGCTAGAAAATACACATTTAAAAGTTTGGTCTGAGTCAATATTTTAAAGAAAATAAAACCTAAATTTTCTTAATTTAAAATTGCTTTAAGATACTAGCCCTGTGCCACTTTACAATAGCCACCCCTCGTTAGTTCTAAAATAATGTCAATTCCCATAACACTAGTTGGTCGTTCCAGATTAAACATAGATATCTGAGACGTGTAAAAGACATTCCATGTATTTTTATGAAGCTTGCAGTTGGTGTTAATATATATTTTACCTTGTTTGTATCAGTTTTACAGTGATTTTTCAGTAAAGAGCCCTGACACTGCTGTTTTCCATTTCTAGCAAATGATAGCTGGTTTAACTACAAATCATTAAGTGTAAAATTTTTCTCCTGAAACTGGTCCGCCTCATTGTAACTCAAAACTCAAAACTCCACTGTCACCTCCTGGTGATGTTGGAGTTCAGTCTGACACAGTAGGACTTAAACTTCAGCTCTTGAGGTTCTAGCTAAAGAGAGCTAACTTGGCTGTATCTACTAAGATACCCCAGAGAAAATAAAAACGAACTGGTTAATTTTCTTTTAGCCACTTCAGTATTTAAACTTGTTTATAAAACTTCAGTTCTTCCACAATGATGACTCTAATGAATAAAAATCAACTTCATTTTGGAAAATTGCAGACATGATTTGGCCCAGATGGCTGTAAGTGTTCCTCATTGGTAACATGTATATATAAGCACTGTTGTAAAAAAAAAAAAACATTTAAAAATACGTGATAAGATCATTAAAACTGATATCCAGAAGATGATATCCATTGTTATTATTGTTATTTACCCCCTCACAAAAAAAATATTTTGTCCTCTAAGTTTTAACAAATACATTGAACATTAGCCCTGAAGGTTTTATTTTTACATACAAAGCCATTTTTGCCCTGGAAGTGTACCACACACCCATACACTCACACCCACAAACACAGACTTCTAAGCAGTGCATACTCACTATTTTAGTTTGCTGCCACAAACAGTTAGGGGTAGTAGGACAGAGCTTTCCGTGACAGTAATCAGATTTGCGAGTGTCACGTTGTTGCCAAATAAGTCCCAGGCAGTCCTAATTACACATTCTGCAAAAAGCCACAGAACTCTATATAATTAAACCTAAATCTCCTCTAACAATGACACCAGCTTGACACACATTCAATAACACAGAGTAATAGTGTTATCATTTTAAGTGTTTATTCACATATGCATGCATTTATGCAAAATGGAATTAATACCCCCTCAGAGATGTACTGAAGAATCCTTGTTTTTTCAATACGCAAGCATAAAAACCAAATGATGGCAAAAGAAAAAAGTAGCAGTGACCCACAGCCTCCTCATACTGGCTCCATAGCTGCATAGATGTCAGAGTCTGCAGTTTAAGAGACAGTCTTTTAACTTTAAACAATGTATTTGTCTGCACATTTTTATATCTGTTAACCCCACAACCCCTTATATGGATGTTTTCCTGTCTGTGTTGATGCTCAAGGTGTCAGATGTCGTGCTGAGCCTTGTTTGGTGTCCCTATGTCACGTAGAACCAAAGTTTTTGTAATTTAAAAAATGGCTAGTGGGGTTTTAAAAACAGTGTCACGCGCAAAAGCCCATACAGAACAAAAATGCCCAAATTTATTTAGTTTTAGGTCTTAGAAATGAACAAAAAAGCCCACAAGATCTTTGAATCCGTGAGAACTTTCAGGATAGTTTCTGCTCACAAGCAGGTGGGGAAAGCCCACAGAGGGAGGGGGGTCTGGAGGGGGGTCCAAAGAGCATCCAAGCGCTGGCACGCCAAGTGAAATAGCAGTAAATGGTGAGCGTGAAAGAGAACAAACACCAGTTTTGCACCATTTTCATTTGTTGAAATCAGATTTTTACAAATACACTCTGAGTTCTGCGGGTTAAAGTAACACATCAGCTTTGTCAAAAAAGGAGCAATTATACTTTCAGTCTCAGTTCCACAACACAACCTCAGCCTCTGTTGCTCTATCAATATGTCAGGCTCTGAGCAATGTTGGCATACATTCAGACTACAATTCATTAACAGCTCATTTCAGGTATCAGAAACATTTGTTCAGTCAAATTAGCAATAAGAAGGTTGTGAAGTCTGAAGTCTAGTATTGTGCAAAAGTCAGCGAGCGAAAAATCATCCTTTCATTTATTTAATTTCCAGTCAAAAGCACTATTTAAGTACATTATTTTTTGCTTAGTGTCAGAAAGAGCAGAAAAAACCCAGCACTAACTATAATGTCTTATTTATCAGTACTGAACTTGTTTCCTTTCTACTTTTGTGCTCTCGCTCTCTTCCATCCTTTCAATCCTAAAACTAGCCACTTCTAGTGGTGTACTCGCTTCAATAGCTGGACCAAAACTCCCACTGACATTATGTTCCCCTTTTAAGAGCCCCCAACCGCACAAGCAGCTACCAAAACACAACTTGGTTGCCCTGAAATGTTCTTGCGCAGAAAATGGTTAAAATAGGTCATTCTTTAAAAAATCACAGAGAAATCCACAGTTTTTTATTCCCATCCTTCCACTATGAGAAGGACATTTATGGGTTTGAAAGGATGTGTAGGCATCAAGAAGTTGTTACTGAGAAAAGGAAATTTGCACTGGAACACACACACTTAGCACCTGAGACTGTAATTGGATTGACTTTAATAAAACAAGAAAATACAGCAAATCCCACCACAAGCACATCCAACTTCTAAGAATAAATATAGGAGATGTTTAAAAAAAAAAAAAAAAAGGTTTATTGAAGAAATTGAATCAAGGATCTTGAAAACAACGGGAGCGGTCATAAAGGTAAAACTTAATATTGAAAAATGTAATATATTTTTTCTTGAGGTTTACTTGTTAATGGCCCTTTTGGCTGGAAATTAAACGCATGAAACGGTGGTCTCTGACTTTTCCACAGTACCCTTTATTCCTACATGTTTATGATTCTTGGACTTGGACTGTTCACTCACTTTCTTTTCATTTAAAGGTAGATGCAATGCCAGTATTTACAGACTGGTTCTTAACAAAGATAGTAAGATGAAAAGCAGAATTCATCATTTTTCTGTGTAAGAAGACGTTAAACCTCAGCACACCACTTGTCTTTTTTTTTTTTTTTTATCTCAGGGAGGATTCAGCAGGTATACAGCTGTTCCTATCTCAGATTACATCAGACCATTCTTACAAGAGCTGTAGCCTGATCTAAAGTAATTTCTCAACTGTTTGCACATTACATTACCTCCATATGATTCAGTGGCTCTCAAGAGGTATTCTGACCAGCGGCGGAGAGGAGGAGAAACCATAGTGTTCTCGTAGTCTAATCAATACTCCACTTAATGGATCAATTCAAGGGCTGCATCAAAGTAACCTGCGCCGTTAAAAGACTGAGACGTGGGGAAATGAGACCCTGAGTTGGTTTGCAGTGTGTGTGTGTGTGTCCAAGTCCCAAAGGCATGGTCTGTTTAAGCTTGCAATGTCTTGCAATGCCCTAACTGAATACCTAGGCAGATAATGAAATAACACTTCGCATTTAACTAAAGTTCTCATTTACTGTGCAAGGGTAACTGGTTTGAGAACCACCAAATTAGAGCATAGCCATCCAGTATCATATGTCAAGAGCACAGCCATTCAGTATCACGTGTCAAGAGCACAGAGATTCAGTATCATGTGTCAGTTTTCAGTTTTTACATTGTTAATGATGTGAGTTTAATAATTAATCACTATATGCAAATTTGCTGCATATTGTAAGGTCATTTGAAATCACCACCATGAGATGTGCTTTTTTTAATGCCTTGAAACATAAACTATTAATTTAGTGTGGATATGCAACAGTGACCAGGCGTAAAAGAAAAGCAGTGAAGAAGAGACAAGCACTGACAAACCCTGAGGGCAAAATACAACACTTAAAATAAACGTTTCCACGTAAATTACAGAAGAATACATTGTCTATAAGGGCGGCTAGCAGACCTGTTTAAGAATCATGATTTAATGGCAATTCATTTATTATATGAGCTGCTTATCCTAACCAGGACTGGGGGGAGGGGAGGGGGCTGCTAGAACCTATCCCAGCACTCCCATGTAACTCATTCCAAATATACGCGCCTACTCTTGCTGTCGTATCTAAACCTTCACTCATTTACATTGTGTGAACATTTCATTAAGAATGGAATGATAATAGAAATTTATCATTAAAGCCACCCGCCCAATATTTTGCAGGTTTCCCCTGCACCACTAGAGTATAACATAATAACATAAATAACAAGAATCAGGAAGTTTTTTTTTTTTTTTAAAGCCATTTGAGTTCATTTGTCTGTTCATCATGAATTTTTTGCATTGTATAAACAGCAGCTGTGGGACGTCAGGCCATTGTTTGTTCTTAAATAAATAAATAAATTAATTAATCTCACAAATGCAGAATGCACAATTCCCATGTCCGTAACTGCTTGCGATCACAGGTCAGAAGAAGGTAATTACTGCATTACAGGAACTCGGCATGGAAAGAGGAGACAACGAGGTATGAGAACAGAGACGATGTCACAGGAGGAGGAGGAGGCAAAAGGCTATAAGAACACAAATACGTATTTAATCTTTAATTGGAATTTGTTCCTCAAAGCTGATGAAAATTTCACCATGGCCGGGATCCATGGATTTGTGGTACGAGCGAAAGTGTGAATCTTCAGACAGGAGAAAAGAGGCAGCGAAAAGCAGGGAGAGAGAGAAATGAGCAGTGGGTCATGAGAGGCACACTGACTTATAGATCAGAGGAGGTGAGGGGGGGTGGAGGGAGGGGTGCCAGAGGGAGTGTCCAGAGTTTTAATATTTCTCAACAATGATTTATTTACCCACCTCGTGGCAATGCTTGCAGGATGAAAAGCATTCACTCTCTCAAGAATAAATGATGTTTTCCTAGCTGCAACATGAAATGGACTGTACGTTTCGTCAAGCAGGGGGCTAAGAAGAAAGGCCTGGTTGGCAGCGGCATAGACAGAGCACACACATGCTGCTCTGGCTAAATCTACAGTGTAATGGACGTGGTGTGCTGTTTTATTACTAACTACACAGAACAAAAGCACAGCTTATTAGAGGAAATAATACTCTGTTTTCTTGTATATAGGTTCAACAAATCAGCCCATACTGGCTGTTGAGGGGATCCAAAAGAGCAGATGAGATTTGGACAAAATGTGACTCTGGGCCATTTCTGTGTCATTTCTGTGTGGCTCGATCGGATCATCAAAACATTTTCTCCTTCATTGTCTAGGTTGTGGGGGCCCATGCAGAAACCGTTCAAAGTGACAGAAGCGCCAAAAAAAGGCCCCCGAGGAGATGAAATGAATCCGTGCGGCAATTACTGCTTCAGTTGGGTTTTGTTTGAGTGGTATCAGCATCAGCATGGCGCCTCATTCATCTCCCCGCATTCTCTCATTCAGAACAACAAACAAACACAGGCAAAAGAGTCACGCGCAACGGCAGCAGGAAGAACAAAGCGACACGGAATACAACAACATCAAGACCTCCTTGACGGACCGCACCGTGACAAATACAAACAAATTTTGGGACGGAACAGAAAGAGCTTGTAAAACCAGCGAGAGGAAAACAAAAGAAAGAACAAGGCAAAGAATATGTGGAATGTTTGTAGTTGTGTTTTGGGGGTCTTTTGCTGGAAGATAATGGAAAAAGAGCCAGTGGGGAGGAGAAACAAACAGAGTGATATGTTGAGTTGTGAAAGGGCTTAATGTCTCTAATGGCTGCCTGAAAAGCCCTGGGTCCTCTATTTGGGTCTGTAGTTACTTAAGAAAGGAGTTTAGGGAAATAGTGTCCCATGAATGTTAATGGCAGAATAATTACAAAACTCCCCTTACTTAGACAATGGAGCTACTGAACATTCAACCCTTATTAAGATGCAAATAAACTCATCTAAAAATCCCACCAGAGAGGTGGCGTGGGAAATGGAGAGAATGGAGAGGTCTGATGGAAAAAAATTAAAAAAAAAAAAAAAAAAACAGCAAGGCACAGAGAAGAAAGAGAGGGAGAACAATGGAGGGAGAGGGAGAGGGAGAGAGAGAGAGTGTGTGTGTGAGAGAGAGAGAGAGAGAGCTTCCAGAGGCCCAGATGTCTGATAATTCAGAGTTACAAGCAGAGAATGTGAGTGGGATGAGTGCAGCAGGCCATCATAATGTTCAAATCTGGGAGAACTCCTCAGTGAGAACTGCGTGCTGCTAAATACAAGAACTTAATTGAAATTCAACAATAATTAATATCCAGGGAGAGGTTCAGTGAAGGATGCTGCCCTTTTTATTCAACCCATTTCACCACTAGCCATTAAAACATTCCCATTGACATGATAATTATTGTGTTTTTTGTGTGTATGTGTGTACGTGTGTCTGTGTGGGTATGTGTGTGTGTGTGTGTTAGTTATCACTGACGCAGCTCCATGGAAATACTATCATGGATTGATTATTATCTTCTTACCTTCTTGTTAAAGGGCATTTTTTTTCTTGGGAATAGTAAGAGGCTATGTGCTTAGCAAAGTTCAGCAGGTAAAAACTCAATGAAATTCAACTCCGTGCAGTAATTTAACAAAGCGTTTTGCATCCACAGTCCTCCAAGGCCTCCCATCAGAGTGTACAAAGCTCCATACAGCAAGGATCCACTTTTCTCACTTTCACTGTGTGGCTGCATGTAAATTAGCCCTTGACCTTTTCCAAATGAATAAAAATTGCTTTCATCCCATTTGATATCAGTAATGATCTGTATCTTTTTCATTACCCTTTCCACTCACACTTTCAGTATGATTTGAAAATATTTTGCACATAATAAAGTATATCCATAATTGCATGACTTAACTGGCTTAACTCACTTTGCAGGCTGAAGTCATTTTATTTATGTCCATAAGGTTTTCTTCTGTACGTCAGAGAAAACAGAAAATGAAAGGATGTTTTTCTACGTATGACCTAAGACCAACAAACAATAGACCCACCAACAGGTCAGAAGAAAAATCTTGATTGGCTAAGATGGGCCTGACCTTTGTCTTGCCCCCTTGCTGTACTATTACTAGTAGGATTGAATATATACATTTTTGGTAAAAATAAATAAATAAATAACTTTCAAATGCAACCAGTTGCCAGCTTTACAGCTCATTGTATTGTTTCATAGCTGAAGTCGGAAAGGCACTCTAAATTGTAATGCTACAGTGTCCAGTCATCATTACATACTATACGCATTTATATACAATACCGTGCAAATATCTCATCATGAAAAAGGTTCATGATGAACTATCTCAGAAGTTAGTCTGTTTTTGCTTATAGACTAGAATCAAAACATGAACAAATACAGTGAAAATTTCAAATGAATGCTTTGTTATAAAACAGTCATTTGTATCAACGGCACACCGGTTCTTAATTAATGGCTGTTTGACTAGTGGACAATATATATATGTATATATATATATATATATATATATATATATATGTATACAAGTAAATTATTTCTTAAATGTCTTAAGACTTTTGCTGTTCAGGCAGTCTTGTTATCTATGTATCCAAATATGGCCCTTTTTAATTACTGAATTAAGCTACTTTAAATGTTATATATTCCAGTAACTTTACCACCCTATATGTTAAAGTCAGTCTAGTTCTCTAAGCGCAAATTTAGTGTTTCTGAAGCCCAATGTGAAGCCATGTCTTAAGACCCCATGGCATTTGATTTTAATGCAAAACCCAATTGATTTTGTAGAGCTTCTTACTACAGTCAGAACTGAACCATCCTGGCTTTGCTTCTGCAAAAACTTTAATTCTGTCCCATATGCCAGTGAGTGAATATTTCTGGCCAAAGTTGCAGGCCATAGGAATGAATAGTAACATACATTTTGATTATCTCCTCATAGTAAAATATATGGTGAAAAATACCAACATTTACAGCATTTAGCAGGCGCTTTTTATCCAAAGTGACTTCCATTCCCTAACTAAAGGGGACAGTTTCCGTGGAGCAACTCGGGATTAAGGGTCTTGTTCAGGAACCCAGTAGTAATATGCTGAAGGTAAGATTCAAACTCAAGACCTCTTGATCTAGAGGCAGGTATCCTACCCACTAGGCCACCACCCCCCAACTACAGGTGTAGCTTCTTTATCTGATGAGCTAGTAAATATGTCTAGTGACCTCCTTCTCATCAGAGTTTGTCTTTTATCTGTTGGATGCCACTGAAATATGATCATTTCAGGGTTGCTTTTAAGACAGCTGATCAGATGTTATAGTGCCATTTCAGTGTCAAACAACCACTTGTGGCTAGCAGTATGACCCCCTAAGCTCCAGGGCCCCATGCATTTGCGTAGTTCACATTTGGTAAAGACCACCACTGTCTCGTTTGTGTTCTCTCCATGTGAGCAAGGGCGAATGGAGTAGTGAAGGAGTAAATTTATTGATGGTGCAGTATAAGTGAAAGATGCAATTTTAATGTGAGTTGCAAAGGCTACTTTATTGGATGCAGCAATTACCTTGGCAAGCTGCTTGAAGCTGCACTTTTTCTCAGTGTCAGCACATTATGTGTTTGCCAATATAAACAATGCATGAAAGATGGTAGTGGAGACGTAGGTCATGTGTACAAACATTTTTAAAACACTTAGTCGTCTCAATGACTAAACAGAGTGCTTTTTCATCATCTGCACTCGCTGTACCCCTCAGTGGTGTTTCCCTAACATCGTCGTAATTGACTCTGATATATCTGATTCAATTCCTAATGAACTAGGATTATTCTCTGTGCATGGCCAATTATCAAGCTACGAGGTGAATGGAAATAAATCTATCCCTATGAACCAGAATAATGGTACCTGAACTTTCCAGGGAGAGGTCCAGATACCTAGTTATTAAATCACCATTCAGTGAGATGAAGAAGATAAATGTTTGGTAATTACTTTATTATTGGTTGTTCTAATTGTCCAAATTTATGTAATTAGGAACTAAGCATCTTCCCATCTATTACACCATATCACAAAGCCATGGCCTTTTTTACATAGTTTTATACTATTGAGTCATTCAAACACAAGCTACACACATCTTGGGAAAAAATGAATCCCCTTGTTCCCCTAGATGGAAACTGAGGCACCATCAGTTAAACTGCTCTGACTTTAAAATATTCAATAAATCAAAACCAGCTTCCATTAAATTTAACAGTGCAAATCAGTGCAAATCACTCTCTCGCAGCACTTAGATCTTAGATCTTTTGAAAACTAAACTCACCTCATCTTCTTTGATGTTCTTCTAACCTTTTTTTCCCTTAATATTGAAAAAGTTGCCAAAAAGTGCCAAAAATACATAGAAAATACACAGGCATACACGGGGCCAGTGCATCCATACAGGTGAACTAGGCATTCGCCTGATACAACACTGGCGCAGAAAACTGTACCAATTAATCTGCTGTTGGAAATTTATTGCAGATCACATTATTTTACGAAGTCATCTATGAGTAGCTGTGGAATGTGTCAGTCTGGCCACCTCTAACCCTGCCTACACCTGTGCTACAGGCCGCCTGCGAACACTAATTTACCAATCAAAGCTTAGCAACATGAGTGCTGGTACACGCTCAAAACTTCACCAGTGTTTCAGCTTTGCATGTGGGGAATTTATACATAGGATACCCCACACATTAGAATTTAGAGTGGGGAGTAAAATTTTACCCATGTTTTAAATCCAAAGACACAAGTGGAGAGGTATAGGATGTGGATTAAACAATGTGGAACGCTGGAACATGTCTGGTATGAAGCCATAATAAAAAATCTGAAAAAGTCTTTTTGTTAACCCACTGGATTTAGTGTCATATGCAGCTAAAACAATTAATGAAATTAATTTAACATGGAAGAAGACATAAATTACAGATACTGTCTAACCGGTATTATCCACTGCACTCCAGAATAAATCCAGTCTCTGTGCTGAACGTCTTCACACCTGTCAAAAGGAAGAGAGTGGAGGATTAAATTCCGCTTTATACCGCTTTAGAATAATACTGAGTACAGTGACATTCTGTGACAGTCTAATCACTATTTGCTAGCTAGTGTAGCTAACAAGGAAAGTATTTAATGTCACATTATATGCGGTTTTTGCTCTATAAATGCAGGGATTAGCAGGCTAAGGGCATTGGTATAAAATGCTGTATTTAGTCTGTGTATTAAGTCTTGGCATCACAGATCTTGCAGGACTGAAACTGGTTAGTATATCTAGCTTGGATATATAGAGAGTGACAAAATATCAAACAGCCTTTGAAATGAAAATGGTTGTGGTAAATTCAAGA
Source organism: Brycinus macrolepidotus (assembly GCA_037974445.1). Taxonomy (NCBI): domain Eukaryota; kingdom Metazoa; phylum Chordata; class Actinopteri; order Characiformes; family Alestidae; genus Brycinus; species Brycinus macrolepidotus. Next base: position 4,423,536 of record JBBPCZ010000034.1, read on the forward strand.
CCTGTCATCATTCTCTCCACATCCTTTCTGCATTATCAACTCATAAGATTCAAGATTCTACCTCATGTACACACAGTTGATGGCTGATAATAAACAAAGGTCTGCTGTCAATTACTATATCAGTGTATTTCACAGATTCCCTGCTGTATCTGTGGTTCTAGAAGGAGAGATGGAGCCATCATGTGTGCTTCAGTCTAACTAACAAAAAACATTTCCTTTTAGTCCAAAAGCATGCGCCAACTGATCAGGGAATGGTTCCAGCTGCAACAATCTGCACCTCTATTCCACTCCATATGTGAAATCAACAGATGTAATCAGCAGTGCTACTCATGATGTTTTGAGCCACTGTGGATAAACAATCTTTGATCAGACACTGCAGCCATGATGCCCCAGAACATTTATCAGCATTCCTCTTTTAAAAGACAATTCTCCTCAGCAGGTCTTGCACTATAAATATCCTCCTGCTGCTCTTATGGAAAGAAAAAAAAAAAGGCATTTATTGCTGCTCAACTGCTAATAAACAAATGGCTCATGTGCCATTCGTTCAACAACTGCTCTCGTGTCCTTGAGCACAGACCTCTTCAATCTCCATGGAAAAAGAGAAAGATTAATTGATGGCTATACCATCCATGTTTAACTGATTTTAAAACAGATTGTACCAATTACTGCTGCAGGTTACCTCTATGCAGGAACTGAGCCTCAGCCTACAACTACAGCTACAACATCTCAGGCCAAGTGGCTATGGGGCACGCCACCAACACGTGAAGGAAACAGATCCAAGTGCAGACCTGAAGTCAAGATAAAATAATATCATCAATAACAGAAAATAATATTGCCAAAAAACCAAGTGCTGGGACATTTGGTTTAGTCAGGAGGATCAGAAGGGATGAAAAATGACTAACTCAGAACACTTGGAATTACCCTGGGTCTGATTTAAATCACTGAATCCAGGGTTTAAAAGCCGACATGCAGCCTGGTGAGGTACTAAGGAGGACTGCGGAGAAGTGCCTGTGGAACAGCATGGGAAATTAAAGAAATTAACAAAAGAATGCCTGGGGAACGTCTGACTGGCTTGAGGGAGTGGAGAAAACAACTGGACAAACCAGATATTTGGGCCCCTGAAGGAGAACATGAAAATCCAGAGAAGACCATAGGAATCAGGCCTCTTGGGACAAGATCTGGTGTAAAAGGGGCTTAAGAGGAGAACAGGGAGACTCAGAAATAATTTCGAGGGGCTTACCAAATTAGCAGCTTATTCTTGTGGCAGTGCTCTAAAAGAGGACTGAAGACAACTGAGCACTGAGCTGTGGAAATGTTTTCTTCCCTATGGTGGGCATGGATGGCCTAACAGGTGGCCAAGCTACAGGCTGGGATGTTACACGCATTCATGAAAATGCAATCCAGTTCTGAGAGAGCAGGTAGGAAACCCATCAGAGCCTTGGCAAGGATAATCAAAAAGAATGACAAAAGTGATCCAGACTTTAGATTTGTCAAATTTTCACTAGTAATAATCATTATTAATATTAACCATTTGTGAAATGTTCTCAGTCTCCTCTGCAGTGCATTTCAGCTGATGCACACAAGACTTCACTGTCTACAGGGCAAATCTCCAAACCTCACAGCCTGTGTAAATACCAAAGCACTGCCATTCCTAAAGCTCCTCAACCAGAGCAACCTCCTCAGACATAAAGCCAAGGCACATTCAAACATAATAAGAATCAGCTCTTGTATGTGGCATTTACCTTATTCCCTACACAGGCTGTGTAAACAAACAATAACCACTGGGGAGAAAAGTCAACAGGGAGTGTATGATCTGAAACAAAAGCCTGGCGAAGCAGTATGGCAGAATTGGGGTGTGTGTGTGTGTATGTGTGTATGTATCTGTATGTGTATGTGCGCTCCCACCAGTGGTCCAGGCTATTCCCACCTGGCATCATTACCACTCTTATCTCCTTGCCAGCCCCAACCGACGTCAGGAGCATAGCCCACCTGTGTCTGTCTGATAAAATAAACATCACCCAGAGCTGCAGTCGCTGCTGTCTATTCCTCTTTTGAACCTGAGCTTGCTCCACCATTTCCTCTCTTTCTCTTCCTCCTTCCCTCTTTCCCACTCCCACCTTCTACCCCTTCCTCTTTCCACCCCGTTCCTGCCATATTCCTGACAAACAAACTAATAATCAGTTAATGAATTGCAATCAGAGGCGGGCTACCTGACCTTTTCTCACACTGACCACCAGGCCACACACGTCAAAAGAGAGGCCCAGCGAAAACTGCAAAAGGCCTGATTAGTGTCATCAATCATACTTTGTGTCATTTTGACATACACCTCAATAAAATGCACTGTACACAGCTGTGCTGGCTGCATAACTCAAGCAGACAGGCCTGAAGAAGCAAGCAGACTCAATTCACGTCCGTCCCCTACAACAAGGCAGGTCACATGCCACTATTTATTGCTTAAAATTCTGCCTCAAGTGAAATTCACAATGTAACAGGTCACATCCTGCACCAGTACATTCAAAATACCTTTTGACAAATTTCAACAATGATAAATCAATATTCTCCCATTCGGCAGAGGAAAAAAGAATCCCCCTCTGATGCGTATGGTTTAAAAAAAAAAAGAGTTGGTATCCAATCTACACTTCAGCACACTGCATCATAAACAAACCAGCACTGTGAATTTAAATAATCACAATACGGCCGGATCAAATATGGCCAGAAGACAAGGCTTTAAAGCCGTCTGAAGAGCCTTGCTCTGAGAGAGGGAGATAGAGGGCCCTTTGAAGGCGGATAAAATTACAGGTTGAAAGATACTTTCTAAAATTATACTGCTCTTTCATTTTTAGGCTCATGTTTAATTCCAGTGTTCCAGATAAAAAAAAAAAAGCCTTTTCTCCTAGCAGCATCTGAAGATAAATGGAGTCTCACAAGGTAGCCCACACTTTTTATTTATTTATTTATTTTATGATAGATTTTTTTATTTTTTTTTTTTACAATGCCAGGACACTTTTTATTAAGCCCAAAATCTCTACTGGCCTTTCCACATCCTCTGTTGTGGTGTAGTCCAGTTAAAATTTTGCACAATTCCATAAATTCCTATCCGTCCACACCAGATTATCCACAGGCAATGAAGCAAATGAGCAGTGACTGACTTCAGTGATTTGAAGAAAAGGACCTTTTGCAAGGAAAGCAAATTTTTGACCCGACTGCACTTAACTCGCATGTCGGCACAGGCCTCCGGGAGGTGACCTTGCCACGAGCCAGAGAGTGAGGCCCATGAAGAAATTGTATGTTGGCTTTAAAATTTGGACAGAGTAAATAATTAATGCAGGCCCAAAAACCTCACTGAATCACACCCAGGTATTGTACTGAAGCGGGATAAAGCGGACACACCCCTCTATTGCGTCAAGCCGCCTAGCCACAAATGGATACATCAATCCTCATTTCACAAGCCACTTCACCCCTCGCAGTCTGGAAATCTGGGCAATTTCACTGAAAGAAAAACACCTTGCTGTAGGTGCACTCACTGTGTGGCATGGGTAATGGCCTTTTTGTCCTTGCAGCTCCCATGAAACGTGTACAAATGTGCGTCTGGAATATAGGGCTCCAAACAAGGTGCAAAACAGGCAGCTATTCAAAAAAAAAGTAGGCGTTTTAAGAAAGGGGAAAAATAATTGAGGCAATTTAAAGTTTGTTAGAGAGCACACTATGACTTCTCTTCAAAGAAACATGTACTTTCAGTTATTCTGAGTACTTAATCTGACATTTTCTAAAATGTGAAGGCCACAGTGACTGCACAGCAGGGGGACTAACTCATAAGACATGAGTAGTTTAGTACATCACTGAATGTGGGGGAAAAAAGAAAAAAAAAATCATGTATGAAAGTTGTCTAGCTAAGCATGATTGACTGAGGATAGCACTTAGCAGCTACTGTACTCTTAGACCCCCATCCCATGCTACAACACTTTAGTTAATAGACAAAGTGTCCTTGTCAGCATCTCTCACAGTCATAACAGCATTGGCCCATGGCAATGATAAATACTGGGTCACCTCACAAAACAGCAACTCTCCACCACATTGCTCTTTTGAGCATTTGACACATAGGGTGCTCATATTTCAGAACAGTGAGACCAGCACAGGTGGACTATGAGTGATATTTCAGACCCCTGCAACGAACCATCCTTTTCACCCTGCTGTCGTGTTATTGTACAAACAGGTCAGACGCTTTCAGGTCAATGAATGCATCAGACTATAATATGTGAATTGCAATCATGATGTTGTTTATTCAAGAAAAGCATCTGTTAGCTCTTTGGCATAACAACATACTATCATTTCTTCTTAATTAATTGGATGTAAATGTTTAAATTAAGCAAAAAAAAAATCTTGAAGTAAGCAATAACTTCTTATCACCATAAATATAAAAAAAAAAAAATCCCAAACTGAGATGACTAGCAATATAGTCTTTCTAAGAGACTTGGATGAAAGAAATAGACTCATATAGAGTCACTGAATCTTATTATCATCCATAGAAACAGACCTTATAAGGCTTATCATGTTATTGTTATATTTACGTATTTTTTTTACTAAGTTTAAGATTTATTTTATTTTTAGAAGATTTATTATTTGATGTTTGGATGACTATATTTCAAGAAATCATCTAGGTTTTGCATCATATATATATATATATATATATATATGACGGTAATTTTGCATAAAATAAATATAGCCTAATAATCTTACAATTTTAAGACAGACAATCTTATCATATAACGTTCTGATTTATTGCCTTGAAATGGAATAATGGCACTTGCGGTGATATTGTGTTTTGCTGTGTAAAAAAGAAAAACTTCTTGGTTAATTTATTTTAGGTGTATATGGGTACGGATAGCAAGCACACTTGTGTGCTCAGTCCTAGTTTATGGATGATATTTTTGATGAATGCATCAATTCAAATTACAACACAGTGGATGATCCTCTTCTGCTGTCACACAAGTCAATTCTATAGCAGATATAGTACAGCAGGCAAGGTGGTCTAGAGCAGAATGGAATTGAGACTGTGAGGTTAGAGTGGCTGTGTAAGCTCCTGGCACCATATTAGCTGGTCATCTAGATCAGGCAGAATTTTCATGCCCCTGCTATCAGTGGGTCTCATGCAGCTAGGATTCTAATGACTCTAGAGGATCAACAACCAAAGAGGATCCATCAGAAAGCCAGGCACAGGCTGAGGATGCAGTCACATTGAGCCTCTTTCACCACTAAAGTGGTATTCAGTAAGAACTCTGTCACTCTTTATAGGATGATGGCCCTGGAGACCCCCAAGGCCTTCTTCAATATGCATGAAGAACAGCACTGTGTAGCATTTCTAAATGAGGACGAAACAGAGGAAAGGCATAGTGGAGTTGGTCCATTGCATTTGGGTCCAGTGGTCCAGACAGATTTGACAGGGAGTCTGAACAGAAAGTCAAGTCTGCGCTGGAAAATACATCCACCTAAACTGCACTATTTCTGACTCAAATGATCTGAAACACCTTTGGGTGTTATTGTGAATTTTCTGGGTAAGAGAGTCCATTTCCTGGTTGGTCAGGCCAGGTAGATGAACCACTCACAGAAAGGCAAAGGTATGCAAAGCAAAAACAGTGTCTTGTTCATAGCTGATGTAAAAAAAAACAAAAAAGGGAGCCATGTCGTCTGACCTTATCTTTTAACAGCACAGCTGTAGCACTGGTGGAAAGAGTTTCTATGCCAGGGGAATTGCACATAACTCAAGTTTTCTGATGTGTTCTAAGGTCACCACCCTGGGCCACTTCCTACCGATTCTATGCTGGAGTCAAATTGTACCCTCTCCGGGAATCAAACAGTGCGAGAAGTAAATGCTTCAGTATCCAGGGCCAAAGGACCTCTTAGAGCTTTAATCTGGCCTGAAATTTGGACCCAAACCTGAATACACCCCCGAATTTTCTGATCAAGTCCAACCTGACCTGACACACTGCATCGCAACCTGATCCCAACAAAATTCTGCCGGTACTTGACAGGACATGACTTAAAGCTCATCATCAAGTTTTGAGTCTGAAACTGACCTGAGCCCAACAAAGTTGCTGAACAAAACCTGTCAGGATAGCGAATAATAGACATAATTAAATCACAAATAAAGAAAATATCAAACAATATAAAATAATATGCTCTAAGACAAATCCCCCAAACAGTTCTTTCCTATGACGTCCCATGGTGTTTTAGTCGGGATAAACTTCCTGTAATGTCCTGTTTGTCACACTGTGAGATGCAGATATAGTGAAATGACTGGCTTCACTTGTTTATTCTGAAGGCTTTTTCTGCACATAGAATATGCTAAATATTACAGCATAAAAATATTTTTGGTCTGATAAATGAAATATAAACGTCCATTTGGCTCCACTTATCTGCACTTCCCCAAGTCAATTCTCGGTTTACTTTCAGTTTTTTCCCATGAGTGTAGATCTTGTGCGCCTTTGTGCTAAATTCTGTCAACAACATGAGTGTGTGACTCCAGCGTACCGATTTAACAGCAGAGGAATTAAAGTAGTGAGGAAGGAGAAAAGGAGAAAAACTACAGCAGGAGGATATGCAGGACAAAATCTAATACCTCAAATTTAAAAAAAAAAAAAAAGTGTGAATTCTGAACCCCAGCACAAATCTAGAGTGTTAGTGAAATATAGGGTGTAAATTGTCACTGTTTTTTTTTCTTCTTCATTTGAACACAGAAGTCTTCCTTTACACTGCATGATGAATGAACCTACAGAAGTGGTTCAGAATGACTTTATGTTAACTTACCATTTTAGAAATTCTTCTTTTGGACAACAACGAAATGTGAGCTTTACGACTGGAGCTAACAAAGTTGCTAACATAGCAGTGACTACTGTTGATGCAGTCATCATGTCCATTAAATACGGGCAAGTGAAAAGACTCTGACGACCCCTCAGCCAGGCGTGTGAAAAAAGACTGAAGACACTTCTGGATATGAGACCATAATGAAACATTTATATTTACATTTACGTTTACATTTATGGCATTTAGCAAACACTCTTATCCAGAGTGACATACACCAGTGATCAAGTAGTCCACATCTGTTCTTCATACCTGAAAAGCTACACTTAAATCAACATCCGCTGTTCAACCAGGTTGCTGCTAGCTAAGCTACACACCTTATCAAATATTGTCAAAAGAAAAGTCAGAGGTTAAAGCATAAGTAAGGAAAACATGGAGTTAAGAGGGTAAGCACCCAAAGGTTTTTTTTGTTGTTGTTGTTTTAAATATAGGGAAAAAGAAATGAGTGAGCAATACACCCAGGGATAAATATCACACTGGCAGGGCCAAGCTAGTTGTCAAGCAATGGATGATTCTAGCAGTCTTTTAAAGGTATTGAACCTTCTACCTTATGTGGGGGTTCTTTAAACTTCTTCACACTTACACATCTCATCTACAGAACTTATTCTTTAAAAAATCATTCAAATGAAAGGTTTCCTCAGAATATAACACCAGTTCTTTTATTGTATCTCTTCAAGGAACCTGCAGAACAATCTACACATTGAAAGAAGGGTGCTAAATAAAGTTGGGGCAATGCCGTTGAATTACAATTTTGGAAGCAAACAACCTTCAATTGCTTTTTTAAGGAATCATTTTTTGTTAAATGAGATGTGAAGAACCTTTAAAGTTTGTAGAACCTCTACACAATGTAAAGGTCCTATGACGATTAAACTATACCTAGAAGCCAAGAGTTATTAGAGTTATCTTGAGCTGGTAACTTGGCTTGCATAGTGCTTAAGCTGATGAGTTGCTCGTTTTATAGCTAACTGACACTGAGGACACAATAAGAACAGGATGTTCTGAAGTTCTGATAATGGCTCCAGGCTTTACATATAATTCATAAATATGTCATGTCGGCTGGTGTGTACCAAAGGCAGGAGGCGCAGACATACATTTTTGTAGTTTTATTCACAACCATAAACAAAACAGGCTCGAAGGCCTACATACAAAAACACTGTACTGTCTTAGGCTAATAACACCCAGCTTAACTGTGAACCCACGTCAAAGTCCAACACAAAATGACTTAAATACTTTTTCCCTGAGCACACCGGTCAGCTGAAACTGACTGTAAACAAACTCAAGACCGGTGTGCTCAGACATATCAAAATAAGAGTCCCAATTACCCAAAACAGAAAGAGCGGCCTGTAGCGGCCGCTGCCCACAGACCTGACAAAATAAAGGATTCTTTGCACGATTCAATAGAAAAAACATTTGTAGTTCCCTCAAGAACCTTTAAACAGAGTTTTTTTTTAAAGAACCATTTTTGTAAATGAGATCTGCGAGTGTGAAGAACCTGTTTCAATTGTAAAGAACCACCATATAATTCAAAAGGTTCTTGGGAAAACCCTTAAACTTGTAAAGGATCCTTATATTAAATGAAGGTTCTTTATGGCTTTAAAAGGTTCTTCATTCTCACATATTTTATTACATACAAAATGGTTCATTGGAGATCTGAAACATTTTTTCTATAACTTTTCTAGAACATTCTATAAAATTAATAAGTCTTTGTGGCACTTTTTTTTTAAGAACATAATTGCAAGAAGAATAAGAACAGTATTTGCATTACTGGGTATTACTGTGTGACGTTTATCCTGACCTGTGGGCAGGTTTGGTAGGAGCACCCACTGTGCTGCACACTGCCTCTGGCTATCTGTAGAATCAAAGGTGAACCTCACTGTGTCCTTCTCAGCATTTTCTCCGCCCTAAATTAACACTAGCATTTCATCATACAAACATTATAAAACCATATTTGTAAAGAGCCATAAATAATTTCATTGCGCAATAAGCAGCCTGGAAATTTAAATTAACAATAAGATGGGAATCATCCATAATAAATATGAACATTTCATACATACACGCTGAGCACAGGTTTGCTAAGCACCATTATAATTTATCTTTGTGTAGAGGAAAGAAAGCATCTGGGAGCATGAACATACGGGAAATAAGTGTGTACATTCATCAATGTGCAGGTACATGCTCCGAGAGTCTGAACAGTACATTAAACTCCAGGTACAGTTTTAAACGGTTCTTAAACAGCACCTCGCTTAAACGAACTGCTTTAACAACTATAAAATGAATGACGATTATGTGGTGGCATCATTCATCATCATCCATTTTGACAAAGACAGAAATGTTTTTTGAATTATGTGCAGCAATATTATTTTGTCAGTAACAACATTTTGCAGCTTCACAATGTTAGATGTTATGTTCTTGCACATTAGAGAAAATGTCAAATTCCACCTGTTTTATGATTGCTAAAATCGTGGCCTACTTTTTTTGTATATGCCAGCAAGTTGATCACTAGGGGGCTTGCAGAAGAAGGTTAATGTAATAAGACTTTTTTCCCAAGCTATTTTGGAATATCATGTTCTTTGTAATCTGCGTCTTTTGCTCTATGGCTGCCAGGGTAGGTTCCAGCACTCCCCACAACCTAGTTGAGGATAAGTGGCCAGATCGATGGATGGATGTTTTTTGAAATAACAGCAGCAATTTATAACTTCACCGTAAGACAGGAGGAGAGCAAATAATGACAATATTGTACAGAAAACAAATCTGGCATGATGCTAATGCTAACATTTTGAGGAGTACAAATAAAATTGCTTTTAGCTTTCCAAGCAGTTGATTTATTGCCTTACCCAGGAGGTCATAAATTAATTTTAACTTTGTAAATGAAAGGCGCATTATTCCTGCATATATAAATACACAAGCATGTCTATTCGTCGAAGGGCAGCCTGACGTGGTAAATGGCTGAATGCTTTGGGCTGTGTTTATCAGGCCGGGACAGATTTGATGGGCTGACAGGCCTCTCTCTAGCTGTGACAGACACGAGTCTGCTGGGAGACCAGGGCGAGGGCCTCCGCTCGAACGGCCCCGCATTAACTCTGACACCACTAACCATCACCCTGACAGCCAGACGGCGGGGCGGCACAGGGCCCCCCGAATCAGCCCCTCTGAACACATCACCTCGCAACCAGTTAACTACCATTACCCACAAACCCCCGCAGACAAAGCTGCCATTCTCGGCCATTCTGGGAGCCACCCAGACCGCTCAAATTGCGTCCCGATTGCACGATCCACATTCAGTGACGACCCGGCTATCTCTTTAGCCAGACACAAGGGAAATGAAATGAACAGAAAGGCAAAGCAACTATAATTGTTGCGAATGAAGCCTGTTGGTCCGGACTATTTGATCTGACATTTTCACCGGAGCGTCTGACGCCATTCTCACAGAATCTCCAGCAAGTGCGGAGCGGAGCCCGTCTGTGGGGAGGGGGAGGGTACAGGTGACCTTGATGCACTGTGTTATTAGCGGCAATCCGAGAGGGGAGAGGGCGACAGCTACAGGACATCACAGGTAAGAGAGGCAGAGGACAGCTGTCACTTAGAAGACCCAGTTCCATCAGTTTCATTAAGAACATTAAATTCCACTACTTTCTGAAGACATCCACTCTGAGTGTAATGCTCTTAAAGGTTTGATGCTGTCACTCCCCTCTGTGTGCAGAGATGTAGAGTGGAACACATCACAAACTGTCACGCTTTAGTTTGGCTTTAAATTCCCACGCAAAAAAAAAAAAACCAAGTCTTTAATGTGAACGGAACTGGAGAGGTTCTTGGGAGCAATCCTATAGAAGAACTACTTTATATTCTTTCAGTGAATGGCCCTTCTTGTAAATGAGATTTTTAAACCTGGAAGAACCTCCAGAAAACAGAAATGTTTCATATCTTGTCTATAACTGATTGGTCTGATGGGTCATTGTCAGAAGAAAACCTTCAAACAAGTAACTCTGAAAAGACAAATACATTGATGATTTCAGTGTTAAAGTATCAAGATTTATTCATTTTGGAATATTTATATTAGTTCATTTGTCATGCTTTAATCACAGTTTAAATGGCATTAATGGCACAACCTGGCATTAAAAAAATGGAGACATAAGGTTTGACATGCTCAAGCTGAGAATGATTTAGAGAAGTCTATTTTTAAAAGTAACCGAGTAACTAAATGAGGCAAACAGACATGAATAGTCATCATCCAGACCTATGCAAGAGAGTAGTAGCCCTGTCAGCTGATAAACTCAGTCTCAACTAGTTGTTACAAAAGGAAATTCACAGGCAATTCCACCCTCTAATCCTTTTCATGTCCCATAATGGTAAAAAAAAAATATATGAAAATCTCCAAAGATCCAAGATATCCAAAAAGACCTGCTTAATGAAGTAATACCACATGGGTAAATGAAATGGTCGCAGGGTGTATACCCTGCAGATTGTGAAATTACTGCATTACACTTAGATTGTCCAGACTGTCAAGAAGTCTCCCTTGTGTCATTTCCTCTTGACCACTTAGCTAACTCAAGTACGGTGATATTTACACTTCGTCTGCTATGCCAAGATAATTGCACTCGCACAGGATGGCTGCGGCGCATTCTAATACCAGAGGAAGTCAAGGAATAAGAGCAGCTCTGACAAAACAATGCAGGCATGCATTGGCTATTCATTTACAACATGCTGCATTAGAACATGCCTGCAGATGGCTTGTGCTATTTTCCATTACCATTAGCCTTTAATTAACTCAGAACTGAGTGAATAAGTAGCGTAAATCTCAGCGGATACATTTCTGCCCGAAGCTGCCATAAGTCCACGTACTTTGTTGCAGCGTGGCATGATGGAGGTATACTTGTGCTGGCCAGAGATGAATGAACTCGTGAGACACACTGATGTGCCTGCAGGACAGAGTGGTGTCTAATTTGAGAGAGATGGTTAATACCTTCCTCTTCCTGTGAGCCCATTAAAGCCCATTCAGTCACCGCAGGCTATTCGCTTAGGGCAAAGGCTTTATTTCCAAATGTCCAAAAAAAAAAGAAAGAAAAAAAAGAAAAAAGAAAAGGAAAATACCAGTCAAGCGACTAAGAAAGATTGAGTGTTTATCTTTCTCCTTAATCAAATTAAACATGCTCTAGTTGTCTTAATCACAGACAAAATGTTTTCAAAACCTCTGTGAGAAACATATTTATTCTAGTGAATGCACTGCAATGCAGGATCACAGTCAATTAAAGTCTGCACCTCAAAATTCAAAAGTTCAACTTTCCCCTTATTTTTTTCTGACCTTTTTCTTAAGGCTTCTAACCCCTGTGGTGTTCACTTTTCATGAATTTCCATGTTTTCCCGACTTTTGGTTGCTACCTTCATAGGAACTTTATGTCACATGCATAAGCATTGAATAACATGATTAAAAAGCAACACTTGAGTACTAATGAGCAGCTGATGTCAGTATTCACAAGATACGATGACATGGTTTAAGCAGGAAATGACATAATATTGTAATTATATTATACACAATAGTGACATAAAGGCCCTTATACAAAGGTGATGGATACTTGTTATGTTTCTAATATTGTTATGAAGTATTATTCCCAAAAAAGGGAAGTTACTTATACGATGGGCAGCTGGTGGCCCTGCGATCAGAAAGTCGTGGGTTCAAATCCCAACACTGCTAGTGGCACCACTGAGGTACCCTTGAGCAAGGTACCGTCCCCACACACTGCTCCCTGGGTGCTGTGTTCCTGGCTGCCCGCTGCTTCACTTGGTGAACGGGTTAAATGCAGAGAAGAATTTCGTGTTGTTCACACTCTGTGCTGTGGTGTGTTCACGTATGACAAAATGGTCACTTTACTTTACTTTTTTTACTTTGGTGTTCTAAGCAAGGTATCTCCTAGTTTCTTGGGAACGATGCTTCACCACAGTGTCTTTAATAGAATACAGATTTGTCCATAGGACTCTTATTTTAATATATTATCATTTACTTCATTAACTTGAATTTTGCACACACTGATATAAACTCTTCTAGAAATACTCCGGTACTGCTTTTTAAAAATATGTTAATTGATGCATAGTTCTTATTCTAACAGCTTTCAGATAAAGTGTCACCTCATTTTCTGTTCTTTTCACCTCTGTTGAATTCAGGCAAAATGCTTAAAATTCATACAAAATGTTCTACATCTCTCAATCTCTACAATCCAAGCTCACTCTTTGCATCCTCTGGGGGACGATCATGACCCTGGATGTGTCCTGGGTACTGGGGTTTTAATTACTCCAAATGCCTTAATTAGTGGCCTTCATTAGATCAGTGATTAATCCCACAGTATGGTCCCGGCAGCCCTGCTCCCCTGGTAATGAGGTAGTCGTGGAGATCTCACTGGTCATCTGTAAGTATGATAAAGACAGCTGTCATGTACCCATCCACAGAGACAAGAACTCCATAGCTCCACAAAGTGACTGGGGTAGAGCCAAAAGGCATGTAGTTTTATATGCTTATACTGAAAGGAGCTCCTGGAAAGCTACAGAGAATCTGCTTCATCACAAGAAAGCAAAAAAAAAACTCTCCCAAAACTCTCCCCTGTAAAAACAACATATACCTGCATTAATATTTCATTTTGGAGCAAACTTATTTGCATTTACGAGAGCAAGAAGTCAGGCGCTTCTTATATTCTTTTCCATTTCTTTTCTTCTGAAGGCAAACTGGGGTCACAAAGACAAACTTAATCTGACATTTCTGCACAGCATGCACAAAGTACGCCCACTTTACCTGCACCATTGCACTGCTTTTGCCCCAATTTCTGCAACACTCTCTCTCTTTCCTTCTCTTCTTTCCCCGTCTGTTCTTCTCCCTCTCCTTTTCTTGTGTTCACTTCCTTTCCATCTCTCTCTCTTTCTCGAATTTTCTTTCTCTTTGTTTCTTCTACCCTGTCTGTTGCTTTCTTTTCCCCCATGCTCTCTCTCTTTCTCCATCTCTTTCGGCCTCTTTTTGTTTTTCTCTTTCCCCTTCATTCTCTCATTCTCTCATTCTCTCCTCTCTCTCTCTCTCATTCTCTCTCCAATTCTTTCTCTTTCTCTCTTTTTTCTTCTCCCCAGCTTTTTTCCCCCACACTCTCCTGCCCCTCTCCTCTCTCTACCCCTCCCTCTCAGTCTCTCATTTTCTTTCTGTTCCCCTCATCTTGTATTTTCTTTCTCTTCCTCCTTCTCCCTCTCTCTCCTTCTCTCTCTCTCACTCTCACACACACACTCTCTCTCCTCTCTCTCTTTCTCTCTTTCCCACTCTCTCTCTTTCTCTCTTTTTTCTTCTCCCCATCTTTTTCTTTTTCCCCACTCTCTCCTGCTCCTCTTCTCTCTCTATCTTTCTCTCTCAGTCTCTCGTTTTCTTTCTCTTCCCCTCATCTCGTATTCTCTCTCTCTCTCTCTCTCTCTCTCTCTCTCTCTCTCTCTCTCTCTCTCTCTCTCTCTCTCTCTCCGTCTCTCAGTAAATTAAAATCAAAAAGATAGATAGGTATTGTATTGGCAAATAGAATAGTAGAAAATGACAGTTTTAGGGTTTAAGTGTTCGTAGCCATTATCTATGTAACAGAAGTGATAGAGTCAACAGCAACAACAAAATCACAATAATAGTAAATATAGCCGCAAGCAGCAATCCGAGCGCGAATAAGCCCAATGAGGCGTCATGCGCCAGAATGGGGCCTAGTCACAGACAGAACATAATTGACAGCTCAATGAGGCCTAATACAGCAGTTTGATTGATACTGACTACATTTGTCGACATGTTTAGATAATTCTTAAAGAACAAGTTGTTGCCCCCCTGAGTAGCGGGAGGGTCTACTACATTTTGACCAAATTTCATGTTTCTATATCTTATGGTTTAGTATGGCTGATTCATTTCAGAGCAGAGGCAGAATAATAATAACGACAAAGAAGAAAAAAAAAACCCTAATAATTCCAGCAGGCTGTGTGCGTGGACCCTAATAATGATAAAAGCCAGTGTTATTATAATCTACTGAGAGAGGTTATGAAAGGATGTGTGTGTGCTGAGATCACCTGCAGTGTAATTAAAACATGATTAAAGTTATTTAAGATGGACGATGATCTTAAATAAGAAATGAAACAACTAATCAAGCTTTGTGAGGTCTTGAAAGAGCCAGTCGCTTAATGAGACTTTCATTACGAGAGACGAAACTGACCCTCTGCCCCCTTCTTATTTTTGATTTTCTTTTTTCTTTTTTTCTACAATTAGAGATGTCCTAAGACAACCTCTGAGCAGTTCCAGGACATTCACGATTGATTAGAGAAATGAACTGCTTTTGTATGGCTAAACCCTTTCTAATCACTGCTGCAATATCAGCATTATATTGTAATCTCGCCAGAGTGCAAATGTAACCTTCCCACATTCTAATCAAGAAATATATAGTCATTAAGCTAATTAAAGCCCTATCTGGGCTTTATTTTTAATTGGGAAAACTTCTACCTGAGAGAAGTGGAGGGAGGGATCTAGACGTACTTATTTTATTAAAAGTCAAAAGTGCTTAGCTATTCATCTCAAAAGAGGAACCAGAAAAGAAAGAAGAAAAAAAAAAACTACAGTTCACCCCACTCTGATCGGAATGATAAATGGGCCCTCATAACATATTCTCAGCCTGAACAGAAGATGCAAAAGGAGTGAATAAATAAATGCATGAAGTTTGCATATAGGAGAACTGTCAGGGAGCGATGGCCTCCTGTTTCCTCGGCCTCTGATGAAAAGCCACTCTCTCTGAGCACTCCCGCACCAGACACTCATGGATCATGCAAAACTGGACGTATCGGCACTTGTCATGTAATGATATTGCCTGAGTGTGGGGTGCTGAGCCATGCGGTGAGCATAGATCAGAGGCCAGAGGGGTGCAGGAGCCATTAGTTGTAGGGTCCCTGTGCTTCAGGTTATGACAAACTGTTCCTCAGAGTGCACTGAAGTACGAATCATGGTCAAACTCTCACTGTCAATCTAAATATGATGTAAGCCTGCACACTGTGTCACCCCTGTGCGATTTACGCCGACTGCTTGTTGACTCAACAACTTTGGCAAAGGTGTGAAATCCAGAGTTTATTCTGGCGAAAGAATCATGGAATACACTTATAGACCACATGCTTGGGAGCAAGAAAAAAAAGAAAAAAATGTTTCACGCTTGGGTCATCATAACGTCTTTTGATATTAAGATTAACCAAAAAAATATATATATATTCCATCAGTGTGGGATGACGTACTCTTAGGCTAATGCAGCCTTCACACTCTCATTCTTTGTCGGCAACACTTATTCCGACCACTTTTAAACAATTCAGTTTTTCATTAGGTTAATCAAGCCTCCTGCATCTGTATGTGAGAATCAGGTGGATATGATTAGAGCTGCAATAAGTAATTCTACAGAAGAATCACCAGGGAGAGAAGTAATTAAGAATTAGTTACTTTCACACTATGGTAGCAAACATTAAAGGACCCATCAGGCCCTTTATTTTGCCATATTTTTAAATAAAAAGTTGCAGTATGTAAACGGTACACCAGGGAGAGAACTAATTAAGAATTAGTTACTTTCACATTATGGTCACACACATTAAAGGGCACATCAGGCTCTTTATTCTGCAGTAGTTTTCAATAAAAAGTTGCAGTGTGTAAACACTGTTAAAGTTCCAAAACTTTCCGTTCACTCTGTAGTATGTATGAACCAAATATGGAAACTAAGTTGCAAACACAGTCTGGTACAACATATTTGCATTCATCGGTCAGTTCAACCTACTGTGTGGCCCATCCAATCATGACGAAGAGACTGAAGTGGAGTCCTGTTTTTTTAAACAGCAAGGTCTGTTTTCTTAATGCTGAAGAAAACAATGCAGCCAGTCAGAACAGAGGTAATATATAAAGATCTGTCTTAAAGGAACGGTAAAATGTCCTGTTTAATTCTAAGTAAAAAAGAGGGGTTTGACCTGTATTGGACAGCATATAAGGCTTAAACATACTTGTTAAAGCCATGCAAGTCCCATGAGGGTACATTTCATTATCCATGCAGGTTCCACTTTCTGACACGAATGTCCCTGACCCTGGCATTCCTTCAGGCATCTTTAAGCTTTAAGGGTACATGCTCAAACTGATGTACCAAAACATTTCAGCTGACCACAGTTGGTCGCCCTAAATTGGTCTTTTAACATACAAAATCCGACTTAAGTCATGCCAGAAAAGAAACAGGCATGCTGAGCGAGGTGTCTGTCCTTATTAGTTTCAGGTCCCGATTTGTTGTGACAGCCAGATCTTGACATGCATCACATCCAATCACATTACGGGAACCATGACAGGCTGAATTATGAATGAAAATGCATTCCACAGCCTGATGTGATTTTTTTTTTTTCTTGCTACAAAAATACTGCTTTGACTTTTGAAAACCTAAATATACAATCCATCCCAGTCGAATACATCAACGGATTCAATGGGTGGGGTCAACAGCAGCAATTTATAGGTTCAAGGAAACAATAGGATTTCATGTGAGGGAGCACAGATCATTACTATAGGGGAGCCCGTTAGGGCCGTGCAGGAATGTGACGTATATGCTGCAGGGTTGCTATGCCAAAGGGCTGTGCAGCCAGCGTGACTCAGAAAGCCCATCTGAGGTGAACTAACACATGCAGGCCCCACACAGCAATATCACCGTCTAATGATGCATTCCCCCAATCTGCTGCCTGCTTGGCTTCTGAGTATTACTCACTCCAGAACGCTCATTAGGCATGCAGGACCTCACCCCAGTCACACACCACACCTACGCACACACTCACACACACACACACCACACGGGACATGGGCAATAACAGCAGTGCACACTCCGTAGACCAACTATATGCAACAGGCCAAGGCTCAAGGACACGGGGTTCATAACCAAATAACAAGCATTGATTTAGAGCATAAGTTATAAATACACACGTACGGCAGCGAGGGAGTGGGGGAGGGAGCGATCAAGGTGCGGGTATATATCACTGCAGTGTGATGTGGCCGGAGAATTGGCTGTGCAGTGAATGGAACTCAGGTTAACATGTCTCCTCTGCATTTAAAGAGCTGATATGAAATGCATCTAAAATTGAGCCATGGGACAGAGGAGCTGACCATCGATCATACCACACACATACACACACACACACACACACATACACACACAATCTCTAGCTACTTCTCTCACATACAGACACGCACACTACACATACAGACTTTTTGTGGGTGTGGGGGGGGGGGGGGGGGGGGGAGGGGGGGGGGGGGGGGGGGGGGGGGGGGGGGGGGGGGGGGGGGAGGGAAGG
>JBBPCZ010000034.1:4453299-4494311 GCA_037974445.1 Brycinus macrolepidotus
AAGTAAAGTACAGATACGTAAAAATGTACTTAAGTACAGTAACGAAGTACAAATACTTTGTTACATTCCACCACTGCTCTGAATGACTTTGATTATATCTCAACTGAATTATGGATGAAAAAAATCAGTGTAATTCCCTTTTAGGCATGTGAGGCGGTTCCAGAGCATTCAATTCTACTTGTGATACATTTCTATGGGAATATGTAAGCAGTTTGAACTGTGTAATTTTTTTTTTGTATATGCTGCTAAAAACTAGTACTAATTGTTAGTGTTCCCTGACACACACAACAGTCATTGCTGCTGGGACCAACAGATGATTTATTTTCCCCCCACTGCATAGTCTCTACTATCTTTAACTTTGTGTGTGTAATTTGTGTTACAGATCAATTACTAGATTGCGTGTATATGGTATTTTTTTAAAGTTTTTCCTTCTTTCTCTCTCTCTCTCTCTTTCTCTCTCTCTCTCTCTGTCACTCAAAACTGACCTCTCACCCTTCTGACCTCCTGGTGAGCCTTAATATGCGAACATTTCTCCCACCATCAGGTGAACAAGCAACTCAGTGTGTGTGTGTGTGTGTGTGTGTGTGTGTGTGTGTGTGTAGTGCTAAGCTTGAGAGCCACACCCCCCCCCCCACCATGATTTCCGTTTGTGCAGGTCACTGCTCCTGCTCATACACACAATCTACATTTATATTTGTTTTTCCAGAGCCAGTCGCAGGGATGGAGATGGAGCTCCTTCTCTGATTACTCCAAAGAGCTCAAAGACTGTGATTTTCCACGCAGCATAATCAGTGCACTAACTCTGAACAGTGAGGAGAGATGAAAAATAGAAGAAAAAAAAAAACCTAAAAGAAAAATATAAAGATAAAAGCACTTCAGAGGAAGAGTAACGTGTCTTGCTTTAGCCATGCTGGAGTGACCACGGATCTGTCCCTTTAAGTCACGCTGATAGGATGGGATCATTAGCATCTCAAAGCATAGAGACCGTCTCCTCTGTATGGACTCTAATTTAACGTTAGGGGGTTCGTGACAAATTGCAGATAGTGTGGGTGGAACAGATAGGCCCATAACATTCAAAACCGAGGCAGAGATCATCATTTTTCAACATAATGCATAAATAAAGTTCATCCCATTTTCCTTTTACAGGCAGATCCAATGCGTCCCAGCTTGAATATCCAGAGCGAGGCTCGCAGGCTGTTTAACTGTGACTGGAAGGCCAGCGGAGGTGTGAGAAATGCAGCTGTGATTAGAGCAAAATGCTGTGTGTGCTTATTTAGAGAACTGTCAAAGGCAGTCAGTCCTCAGAGC
Source organism: Brycinus macrolepidotus (assembly GCA_037974445.1). NCBI lineage: Eukaryota > Metazoa > Chordata > Actinopteri > Characiformes > Alestidae > Brycinus > Brycinus macrolepidotus. Next base: position 4,454,608 of record JBBPCZ010000034.1, read on the forward strand.
TGGTCCTTTCCACATGTCACCTGCAGCATGGGCTGGAACAGGTCATCTTTTTTAAATTATGCACATCACAGAAATCTAATTTCACTTTGACCTCACAACTAACCCCCTGTCCCTGCAAAGAAACTGATCGGGATTCCGAGACTTAACTGTAATGATATTTAGCAGAAAGAGGAGCTGGGAGAAAGAAAGAAAGAAAGAAAGAAAGAAAGAACCGACTGATTGATTTGGCTGATATTAGACAGATGAAATCGCCTGAGTTGTCAGAGGATTAAATTAGACATTAGAAGGTGTGCCTGAGGGCAGGTGTGTCCACTGTGCTCCTCCCTCCAATTCCCTCATCCAGTTAACATCTGGGCTAGGCCCTGCCCTGAGAGCAGCACCAGAGGCCAGAAGCATCTGTCAGCTGAAGCAGGACAGCCAGGACGTGGAGAGACAGATGGGACAGAACATGTCATAAATTACAGTGACCTGACATTAAAAGCAATGAAGCTGGAAGATGGTCAGCTATGTTAAAGGGTATGTCCATGACTTGCCCTTCAACCCTGGAGAAAAGCAGGAGGAAAAAATCGTCTCAGATACATATATCCCAAACTGATCTTTGAGCGAAAACGGTTATTCACAGAGACCTTTTAACCCTTCAGGTTAGTAGTGCAATGCCTCCTTTATATTTTCTCGAATTCGTTTATTTTGTAATTCTGTTAATAGTGCATATTCTAAACTTTTAGTCATGTTTGTGTTCATCAATAATGATTGCTTTATATAATTCTTTGCATTTATAGTTTTGTCTTGTGGAAAAAAAAAAACATTTTGTTTTGTCATTCCTTCAGTCCAGCACAAAGTGCTCAGTAATCAAGCTTGCAAATCTACTAGAATGTAATTAATGGATATAAACATAATACTATGTAATTATGTGATAATATATTTGCAGTAGTAACTCCATATTATTATTATTATTATTATTATTATTATTATTATTAGACTTTAGAACTATAGCCACTCAAAAGGCTATAGGACATGACAAACATGACAAACTACACTATAAATGATATTAGTTATATTAAATAAGCCAAATACAACCGAAGAAATAGACTGTCATGAAAAAAATTATAAAATCAGTTGCATTTAGTTGGTAAATAGACAGACAGTTTGTAAAGAGAATCCACTTTAGTGTAGGTGGGATGATATAAATGGTATCTGTTGCAAAAATCTTGCTATTGGAAACAGACACATCTTTAGGCCAGTGCTATTGTGATAACAGCAGGTGTAAGCATTCTTTTGGGCCAAAATCATACACATTGGATTTAAAATGTCACTCCCCTTGTTGCGCCACACTACCTTCGTCATCATTTCTGACCGCCAGCATAGCAAACGGGTGCAAATAGGACGAAACGTGCCTGAAACCACCCAAATTAGTAAAATGTTGCTGTCACACTATTAGACAGCACTTGTGCCAAGGCAAAAATAGCCTCCTTAGAGTTAATAAGCAGAGTCATGATATTTCATGAGGCTCAGAAGGCGACGTCTGGCGAAACAAATATTGTGTGACTTCAGCTCAGAGTGATTAGTGAAGAGCACACAGCATTAAATGTGTTCCGACTTTAAAGCATGCTTCACGGAGAAAATAGCGGCAATTCAGTTTTGGGGAACAAAGGAAAACATTTTTTTCAGCTTCTAGAAGCGTTGCACGTTGCATCTTTTAAATAAAGTAAATCAAAACAGATATCACCGAAAATGAGCTTTCTAAGAATCTACCAAAACCTCTAATAAGCTGTCGAAAGGTATCATTTTCCCAGAGAACATCCTAAAGTGAGGTGTTCCAAACGAAAGCTTTGGCAGACTATATCTTGCATTCTTACATAAGGTCTTCTGAAGTTAATCAAAAGCAATGACACACTCCATTAGTGCTCATGGTACCTCTCGTAAACCTCTTACTGATTTGGATATTCACACACAAATATGAAAAAGCGTGCCCATCTATTCCACGCATACCGCTGTTGGAAAAGGGATAACATCGAGGCTGCAGCGGAGAGATTAAAGATGGCTCCAGCCCCCCATTTTTACACATACGCATGCACGCGCACGCATGCAGTTATTTTCGGCTGTGGATTCGGGGAGGGTGGAGACGGGGCAACCATCTGGTGAAAATGTGGGCTTTAGCATTTAATGGCTGACTACAAAGGAGAGGAAGGCCCCTTCACACCAGTTGGCAGCCTCTGATGAGGAGGAAGGAAAGAGGAAAATAGTAAAAAATGAGAATGCTAGGCAATCAGCCATCTGGAACAGTCTGACGAATATTCGAACAATTTCGAGAGATACGGAGGGGAATTGGCCGACTGCTTCCAAGAGGGCTCAATTTAGTTTGAAAAATGACGCTCATATTCCTAATGGGGGTGCAGGCAAGGGAGGGAGGGATGGGGGGACGGGGAGCAGGGGGCGTGCAAGACACGTCCAATCAGAGTCAATGCGGCATTTGAGTCATTTAGATCCAAACTCCGAAAAGCAGTTGTTCTAATTTGTGAAAGAGTCGCTTTGTTTTGCGGCTCTGATACGGCTCCATCACAACACAAAACAGCTGTGATATTTTTTTTTTTCTTTTTTTTTTTTTGCTGCAATTGAGATGCCAACTGCTCTCTTTCATTACAAAAAGAGAGAGCGAGAAGAACTCAGCTTCTACTCATCGCATCTGCTCCCCCTGCCACCTTAGGCTTTCTGACTGACTGATAGATGGCGGAGTGTGTCGAGGGCTGGGGATTCGAAGAGCCAGATGAATCTATTGTGAAGATTTTAAGAGGTGATTCATTTTAGTAGAGATCCCCATTTCCCCCATCTTGTGCCACTGTTGTGCAGGCGAATGGCGCATACAGTCAAGCTGATACATGCACACACAAGCGCGTACCCACACCCTCAGCAGCATTGAGAGGGTAAATGGTGTGAAGCTGACTCCATTCTCCTGGGCTTGTGTGTGTGTGTGAGTGTGTATGTGTGAAAGAGGGAAAGAGAATGAAATACAATTTGCTGGTCATGGCTGAAAGGTTATATTTGAGCCCCTGCCTTGAGAGTTGCTGTCCAGACAGAGTGTCCAGGGTTTTCTCTAATGGTAAATGAATAGGCCTACTGCATACCTCACTGTTACAGACACAACCTATCGTGTTGCTGTCAGGGATAAATAAAAGAATTAAATCAGAAGTATGGGGTGCCCCGTCGACTCCTGAGCACGCTACAGTCAGCCAGGAGTCCAGGAAAGCCGATCTCTGGATGGGCACAATGGCTTAGTTTCCTTCTCCAAATGATCCACAGCACTACTGGTCTACCTCGGCCATCTACCTGCCAGCAAATGCAGAAATCAGAAGTCAGTGCTAACCTCCAAGCCCTCTCTTAAGTAGATTGTAATACATTACATCACTTTGGACCATCTCTATTAGTTGATTTATTATGAAATGTTCACACTTTAGAAAAAGCAACTGGTATTTTTAAAATATGTAAAAAAAGAAAAAAAAACAGCAGCAAGCTTCTCCCTGGCTATTAGCATCTTGCAGTAAATTGAGATCTAGGTTTCTAGATAGCAGAGAGAAATGACAAATGAGAAAAAGTTCACTATGGAATCATTATCTCTAAAAATATCAAACCTTTTAATTCGCAGATACACATACAAAGCGAAACTAATATGATGCTGTACTGCCATAGGCTTTCAAATAATTTGTGGGAAATCGTTATACTTTTTTTAAGGGATCCTGCAAATATTCAGTAGTATGAACACAGCTGTACATGATTTCATAATAACTCAGAAAGAATGCAGAAAGTGTATAGTTTTTATTAAATGAAGAATTCAGAACGCTTTCAAAAGTGATTGTTTCTTTTGCTTGTTTTTTTTTTTTAGGAAGACAACAAGAAGTTACTATAAACAGATCATTACTTTGAATTATTTAATATTGTATGTCCTTGTTGTTTTGTAATACCCTGAACGATTTAATTAAACACCTAAAATAGATTCTGTTTTCTAGTTTATAATACTTCAGTGTTATTACTGGGTAACTTAAGTGATTCATTAGCCATGCATTTATAGTTTGGATGTTAAATGTCTCAAAAGGTCAGTGCAAACGAAGCAGGTTACAAAGTGACCGTCACATATCTCTCTTCTTGAGTGCCACACATAACACATATGTACTTTCACACACACACACACACACACACACACACACACACACACACACACACACACACACACAAAAACAAGATGAGAAAGACAGGAGGGCACACACATGCACACACTCATTTACTGAACAAGAATCCAATTACTTAGTTCAGTTTCAGGTTCCATTCCATGTTACCTCGTCCACCTTGACAGTCCCTACCTAATCTCTTCTGACAGTCTAGCCCTCTCCTCTATGAGACGTGGGGGGCCACACTCTTCTGACCTCCCTCCACACACCCCCTCCACCCCCATAAGAGGCTGATTAAATGAAAAGTGGGATGCCCATCTCGCCTTCTGCGGGCCAATGAATACCAATGAGAGACATGTTTTGCTGACCTCTTTCTCTGAGTCTTTTTTCTGCCTATCTGAGCACATGTGTGTTTACAGTAGATTCTATGTAGTGTGTGTGTGTGTGTGTATGTGTGTGTGTGTGTGTGTGTGTGTGTGTGTGTGTGTGTGTGTGTGTCAGTGAGAGAGGGAGAGAGCAGAAGTGACAGAACACATTCCGACAGAGAAATGCACCTTTCTGACAGTCAGAAAGCTTTTGCTAGCCAAACAAATTCAAACATGTGGGTTAACTTGTGTGGGCAACATATTTGTGTGTGGATGTGTGTATGTGTGCATTAGGTGCGTTTCCACACTGCTATCTGCCATTCTTCATTTGTCTCTCTGCTGTTTCCTGCAAGATTGCGGTGGGCAGTGGGATCACTTATTAAAGCCCATAATGAAGAGTTCATGCATAATTTCATTTGCTGTAGGAGGACCTGGGGACATTTTCTTATTTCAATAAAATACTTGATATTTTCATTTGAAAGGCCATAATTCTACTGCCGTGACAGATATTGAGGTCACTAATGGTAAATGGGCAATTTATAGATTCAGGCCCTGCAGGAGAATTTTCTGCCAGCTTCTTTTCTCGGCTCCTTTAGGGCCAGGTTGATTCAATGTCTTTTAATTCTCCTCCCTGATGGGTCTGAATGAGCACCAGCCCCTAGAACACATAAATCTGATTGATCAGCTGGAAAGCGGGTGCATCACACTCCTCCCCTTCCATTTAAAAATACGCCCGCCCTCCATTAAAATTCACTGAACCAATGCCATAAGTATTAGAGAAGAAATATCCGGTGGAATAATTACACCCCAGGGATGTGTGATCAAACAGTAAACACCAGAGACAGTTATTAAAGCGCTTGGCAATAAAGCCCAAACATATCGTAAGCATACAGCAAGCCTATTTTTATTTTTTGTTCTTGTTTTTTCTTCTCTTGCTCAGAACGATAATTCACTTTATTTTCTCTTTGGGCATATTTACATCCGTTTCCAGCATTCCACTCAACAGGCGGACCATTCACCTGAAGGAGTAATAAAAGAAAGTAAGAGGAAATAAAGAAAATAACACAGTTCCTACTATGAACGTGTGAAATATTAATGGCTTTCCAGGCACTCTTGCTGGACAAATACACGCCCAAAGCATGACACCACATGTAAAGCACGATTACAATAACTAAGGCAGTGCGCAGTGAGACAGAATAAAGAGAAAGGGAAAGAGAAGGAAGCAATGCTATTGTTCTCTCCCCAGATATAAGTATACTGTACCTTAAGGCTGGCAACAGTGTTTCAGATCTGCAGGGAAATTACAACTGGACTCCCATTCATTGTACATTCGCCCATGGAAGAGGAAAAGCAACAAAGGAAAACATGCAAATCAAACGAAATAAATGCCCAAACACCAAGACATAAAAATAGGCTAGCAATAAGCTAACACAATAAGTGACCATAAGCCACATATTCTAGTGACACCTTTCTCAGCTTTTGCTTTGTAGTAATCAAGGGCGTAATGCTCAGTAAAAAATGACAAGTATGGAATCCGTTCCAGAAGTTTCAGAGTAATAATGGCTTATGAAACACTACACAGCCTAACAGCTGTGATCCGTCTCAAGAAGCAGAAAGGTAACTGGCATGATCAACTAAAACAAAAAAAAAAGGCAGTACTGGGAAGACTACTGCTAATTAGAAATTTACTCACAACAGAAATGCCTGGTGATGTGTGAAGCAGTAACAAAACAGACATACTTTATTATTGTAGTTTTTTGAGATCTGCACTTTGTAAGGATTTCGATTTCACATTTCCTTCACTACTTTTCAGAAGCAAAATAATAATGAGGTCAGGTCGAGGAGGAAGCATCTCAGGGTTCCGGCTGCCAATCCCCCAGGCCAACGCATGGTCCTGACCCATCCTCCGGAAATAACCATCTATCTGTCGCAGTCGGGTGTTACATGGGTGTCCCCTTGGCCTGGTCCAGCCAACTGGGTACCCAGCAATGAGGAGCCTGTGAACCGGATCACCCTCAGGGAAATGTGCCACATGGCCGTAATGCCATAACTGATGTTCCCTCACTGTGCAGGTGACGCGATTCATTCAGGTCTCCCTGAGCAACCACTCATTTGACACAAAGTCTAGGATTCTCAAGAGACACAGTCCCAAAGGATTCCAGTCTTCATTTCAGGGCACTAGATAGCGTCCATGTCTCACAGCCATACAGCAAGGCGGGAAACACCCTAAAGATTTGGACCTTTGTCCTCTCATGGACATATCAGGAGTGCCACACACCCCTGTCCAGCAACCTGTCCTTGCTCCCCCAATTCATCTACTGACTTTATGAGAAGAGTCACCAGAGACATGGATGTCACTGCCAAGGTAAGTGAACATCTCAACAAGGTCAACATTCTCTTCACTGCTGACAGCTGTACCCAAAGGGTCATTAAAGGCCTTGATCTTAGTCTTCATCCAGGATACTCGGGCTCCTCACTCAGTCTCTCAAGGTCACCAATCAAGGGTACTAATCTCCACCGACTGCGCGAAGATCACAGCATCACAGCAAAGCCAAGATTAGTAAATCTTTCCTCCCCAAGACCGCCAGACCACACAACTCTGCCCAACACCCGGTCCATGCAAGCATTAAACAGAGTAGGCGCAAGAACACACCCTTTATGAACTCTAGAATCCATTGGGAAGAACATAGAGGTTCTGCCTCCACTCCTCACAGAACTCACAGTACAGGAGTACAGGCCAGACATGACCTCCAGCATCTTCACGGGGATCCTGCAAAGTCTCAGGATGTCCCACAAGGAAACTCGATCACTTTGTGAAATTTGACATGAAACCCAAGAAGACCTAGTTGCGGTGTACGCTTAATTTAATTTTCTTAATGTTGGTTGTGGGGCTGTGACTGTTGTGATGCATCCAGTCATAATGTATAAAAATGTAAGATCAGAATGGACAAACAATGTGGTTTGATGTGGTTCTATAAGAGAACAGATAAATAATAAAAATGGTTATATACTGTAACATCCAAATATATATAGGACTAAAAAAACAGGCTAAAAGCTTGCTACATCCGGAAAATAATAATCCTAATGTTTATCTAATCTAAAGAATGTCATACAGTTAAACAATTACCCATACTAAGAACGCATACACAAACATATGAGCAACAGTACACAAAAATCATACATGCCTCTTTTAACTCTATAACTCATGATTCTGTAAGTCAAATTAACAGTAAACTTCGAACAATAAAAGGACAACATTTTCAACATGTATCTGAACATGCTTAGTAATACTGAATCTGTAAATATCAAATCTTAAAAATGTTTTCCGATGCTCTTCTCCACTCTATTCACTTCACTCTACACTGAGGACTGCTGCTGTGGCAGGCATCATGTGCTTCATGGATGTCACTGCTTGCTCTTGTTGGCTGCACATGCACAACATGCAGGCATGTCCAAACAGAGGCACGCAGCATGCCTCACTCCTGCTCATTGAATTCAGTCGTCCTTCGTTACAGCCCTGCTGATTTTCGCGTTTGCACTCACTGAAGACCCTCAGTGCCAGGATGCGATCAATGGTGGACTTCTTAGGCATAAAGTCAGACTGCTCCGGCCAAGTGATCACAAATCCTATTGAGACCAACCCTGGTAAGGGCCTTTACCAGCACCAAGAGCAGTGTTATCCCCGTGTAGTTGCTGCAATCCAGGCAATCACCTTTCCCTTTCCAGATAGGGACAACTCGACCAATTTTTCAGTCAGGATGATCCCTGTCTGCCATATGGAAGCAAAGGTTGCTTGCAACACCAAGAGTACAGCCTCACCACCAGCCTGGAGAAGTTCACCCCGGAAACCACAGACCACTGCAGCACTCCCTACCCTTAGCTGCTCTACCACCCGTGCAGTCTCAGTGAGATTGGGTGGTTTGCAGCGAATCTTACAGTCAGCTCCAAGAACCACTTACCCAGAGCTGTCCAGCATCCTAGCTGAAGGACCAGACTTAAATAACTGCTCAAAGTAACTGCTCACAGCCATCCTTCTCACTTCACAGTACAGATCAGAGTTGCCATCAATACATGCACTGCGACTCCTCTCAATGATATCTAAGTCCACCAATGCAGCTCAGGGCACTGTAACTGGGATCCAGATACCCACAGACCCTGCCCTTTTGTGAATTCAGGGAACATGGTGCCTCTTTCACCACAGTCACCAGATCTTTAGGGGCTGACACAGTCCTTGTAGCCAGCCCTGTCAGTGTCAGTGGTTGCATTGAAGTCACCTCGTGGGTACCCATCAACCACCAAGCAAAGTTGCAAATCAAAAGTCTCCCTCACTGAGATATCAATCACTGTGGTCAGAGCATACACAGAGACAACAGACAGGGCACCCAAAGTGTGCCCTAATCTGAGTCTTATGATGTACTCCCTGGGGTGACATTGGACACCATTGGAAGGAGCTGGTCCACCACGGCAATAGCTACTCCCTGAGTATGGCAGCTATAAGAGTGACCAGACTAATAATAGATATACCTGCTTACAGAGATCTGGCCACTCCTCAGTCTGTGTACATCAGAAAGTACCACTACTGAATTATGGTACTTATGAAACTCCTCCAACAACAAAGGAAGATGGTGACCACACTGAAGAGACAAGGTGTTCCAGGCACCTACCCAGACTGTCTCCTCAGGTTAGGACCCAAGTGCTGTCCTGCAGTTTGTAATGCCTCTGCCCCACACCAGTTCTGATCTCAGACAGACCTGACCCTACTGGCTCTCCAACGGTTTTGACTTCTCCAGGGATGAAGTTCCTGAGGGCTTTTCCTCATCTCCTTAATAGTGCATGCATTGTTCCATTAGAAGGCTGCAGAAGAGCTCTTCCGTCAGAGTGGAGTTTTGGGACTCAAAGCTATATGACTGTTTTTGTGGTGGCAATCCTGCCATCAACCCCCAACATTTTCTCCCTGCAAGTTGGAGGACCGCTTGCAGGGCCAGATGCAGTTTAACCTTGTATGCAGGACAAAACCCACTGCTATTACATAATGCAGAAAAATAAGTTCATACCTTTATTCACACCTGGATTACTGTAATGCCCTGTTTTCATGATGTCCCCCTCTAAATCCAGCTTTGGAACAATCTTCCAGTTAATGTTCAGGACTCAAAAATCTAGTCAGACTTTTGGTAGTTAATTTTGGAACTTGGAGTTCATAGATATTCAGGCATCCAGTTTACACAATGCTAACTTTCATTACTGTTAGCTACATTAGCATCACGGCTCCAGTGCACAAATAAAGAAGCAAACTTTAGACATAAAACAAATCTTGCCTGGTTTGACCACATTTGGGGAAAGAGAAAAAATGTGTGTTGGCCAAGCCACTTTTTGGCCGAAACAATACTTTAAAAAGCCAATGGTCTTCATAAAAAAGAATAAGGATACGAATGCGAACATGAACAGTAGTAAGCATCCTTTGTTTCACTCTGACTGAAAAGAGTGCACAAGGAAGACAAAACCAGAACTGAGTATTTCTTTTCTGTTACCCAAAATCAATTGGAATTGCAATTCTGAGTCGAGATAGAAAGTCGGTCTCTTTGAAATGAAGTAGATGCACACAAATTGGGTGGAGGGAAGCTTAAAGCAAAAGAGCATAATTTCCATATTCTCCATTTTGCTAATGGAACACCCTGCCATCACCAAATTACATGAACCCCACACTGCCAGTTAATCGAATTGGATAATGACAGACTCAGGTGTCCAGGGCCATCACCGTGCTTATGTTGAGAGCGTGCATGCAGATAGATAGATAGATAGATAGATAGATAGATAGATAGATGGCGGCAGAGAAGCAGAGAGAGGGAGCTTTCTTCTGTACAGTGTAAAAAGTTATTTTTTGTGTTGTGATCTAGCAAATACAAAAGATAAAAAGATGGTGACTGACTCACTGGCAAACAATTGAAAAAAAAGATAACAGACTGAAACAATTTTACAGTTAAAATGTCTGATTACTTTGGCTATATCAGAAATGCGATGTGACTGGCATGGGATACAGGTGCCAAATGGAACATGCAAAGCCTAATCAACCGTAACACAGCTCGGCATGTGTGATCCGCCTGTGCCCTCATAAAGCAGAGATGTAATTAGCATGACTCTCTAAGAACGCCCACAAAGAATCAGCGCAGTAAGAGAGCCTTCTGAAATCGCTGCTAATTTACTGTTAATTTTGTGACCACCAAATTAGCCTATAAAAATACTTTGTTTTGTTGTCAGAGGACAAAGATGTGCTTACTGTAGCGAATGTGTACAGTTAGTTGTTGCAAGAGACAGTGAAAAGAGAGAGTGTGTGGTGTGGGGAGCGTGTGGTGGTTTTTATTATTTTATTTTTTTATTTTTTTATGCCAGACAGAAGTCTTCTGGTCTCTGAGGACTGAGGGAGTTAATAAGCCAAACAGCGGCTTAAACAGCGGAACATTCACAAAATCCATGCCCAGGGGGCTCTCTCTGCCTCCAACCACATAATGGCGCAGATAAGAGAGAGAGAGAGAGAGAGAGAGAGAGAGAGAGAGAGACTTCTCAGCCAATTAAGTGACCAGCTGTTCCTAAAAAGTGCAGTGTCCTTTGGGAGCAGATGATTGGTCACCTGTAAGACCTCACTCAGTGAGAGCAGCAGGAGGACAAAGTCTCTGGTAATGGCTTTGTTTGCTAGTTAGATCCACTTTGGACTTTTTGTTTTGTTTATCTCACACGCCCGTCAAAACCTTTAAACTGAAAAATCTGAACATTCACCCATTCATCAAACGTAATGCTGCAATCAAGCTGACTAGTGACCTCAGATGGGTGACAGAAAAGTTTGAACCAAATGGATCTAAATGGGATTTTTATATGTAAGGTTGATAATGATAAAATATTGTTAAGTCTGACAATAAGCTTTCTTTGTGGCCTTATTACAGTACCTTAGTACCTCTCCGCAATGAACTGACTTTTAGGCCATTGCCTTACCTCAAAACTACCATGCCTAAATGCCTCAGGAAATGTATTTGTGACTATTTTGTGTAAAAGCTATCTGTGTTGTAGCTTTTAAAAGCATCAAACTTCAGTGTCAGGTTCCAATCACCACTACAGTGAATAATCCAGAATGAGGAATGAAGCCTTTTACATAAAATGAGTTTGTTTACATCTTAATGATTTAATTATCCACCTTTTATAAAAGGTGGAATTGCCCGTTAAGTGGTAACTTATTTGAAGTTCCATTATATCAAACCTTTAAGGTAGTCGCATTACCTACTTCATCTTTCACAGTGCTTACATACACCAATAATATAACATTAAAACCACCTGCCTAATATTGTGTAGGTCCATCTTGTGTCACCAAAACAGCTCTGATCCATGAATGCATGGACTCCACAAAGCTCTGAAGGTGATCTGTGATTTCTGGCACCAAGACATAAACGGCAGATGCTTTAAGTCATGTAAGTTGTGAGCTGGGGCCTCAATGGATCGGTTTAGTTTGTCCAGTGCATCCCACAGACCCTTGACTGGACTGTGATCTCGGGAATGTGGAGCCCAAGTCAACATCTTGCCATGTTCCTCAAACCCATTTCTGAACAATTTTGCAGTGTGGCCAGATGCATTATCCTACTGAAAGAGACTAATTTGCCATGAGAGAATACTGTTCCATGAAGGGGTGTACTTAGTCTGCAACAATGTTTTGAGTAGTGGTCTATACCAAAGTAACATCAACATGAACGCCAGGACCCAAGGTTACCCAAGGTTTCCCAGCAGGACCTTGCCCAGAGCATCACACTGCCAGCTTACCTTCTTTTCAGAGGGCATCCTGGGACTATCTCTTCCCTGCACAAATACCCATGATGTGAAAGCATGGGTAATCTGATTGGTCTTTCGCTATTCAGGCCCATACAAACTGTGATGCATTGTGGTCTGACAACTTTCTGTCATAGCCAGCATTGACTTTTTTCAGCAATTTGTAATACAGTAATCTCTTCTGTGGGATTTAATCAGACAGGCTTGGGCATTCATGACCCTTTCGTTGATTCACCTGTTGTCCTTTCTTGCACCACTGAATATCAGGAACACCACACAAGACCTGCCATTTTGGAGATACCTTCACCCAGTTGGATAGCCATCACGATTTGACCTTTGTCAAAGCTGCTTTTACCTGCTTCTAACACATAAACACATCAAGAACTGACTGTTACCTTGCCGAACATGTCCCACCTCTTGATAGGTGTCATTGTAACAAGATAATCAACGTCATTCACTTCACCTGTCAGTGGTTTTAAAAATGACGCAGTTATCTGAATGATTAATATTCAACAATATAGGTTTTGTATTGAGGTACATCAAAAAACAGCTTCTGCCCTATCACTAATTACTGTTAATTAATTTAACTACTATAGAATTTAATCATAAACATTGGATTTGCACAGTATGTGTAAGTTCTCACCTCACTGTAATACGCTGTATCCTGTGTCTGGAGTTTCACCACACTGTAATAGAGATCAGCCTAAGGAGATTTTGGGCTTCTAGACCGAATCCAGCTAACAGGCTGACTGTGGCAATGCTTACACTTATTTCCCAAAGCCAATTTGTCTTCCCCGCGCTCGACCTGAGCAGCTCCAAAGATGTAATACCATAAAAGCATGCAATCAATAGCTTCGAAAAGCTACACTCATCTATTATTTTCATGGAGAAAACCCAAGAAACCAAGCAGCACAGGCTGAGTGTGTGTAGCATAGTGTGCGTGTAGCTGTGTTTGCAAAAAATAATGTTTCATATATCAAAAGATGGCCTGGCTGGTACAATATGTACATAAATGCGCACCTACACTCTTTTACCTGCAAACAGAAAGGAGGGATGACATTATCTGATATCACTCTGATACTACATTCTGCCAGCATTTCAGGCTGCACTGGACCAACTTGTCCACCAGATGGCAATACGACAGAAATCTCAGTAGGAATCTACATCAATATGTTGCCTGTGGGACAGGGAAAAAAATTAGATCACATCTTTTGTTGAAAACCGAACACATCCTCAGATACTTGATTATAAGTACTAACACATGTGAACACACACATGAATTCGCTTGTAATGGTACTCCAGGCCCGAACTGTGTTATTAAAGCAAATGGCTGTGCTTATCTCACCCTCGCTCAGTGCTCTCGCACCTGCTCCATGCTCATCTCACTCTAATTTCATAAGGATTACACTGTAGTCACGGTTCTTTACCATTTTCTGAATTGCTTCAAAGCTGAAGCCGGCAACAAGCAAATATTAAATACAAGCATAAACCTCTTTCTCCCTTTCTCTCTCTTTATCTGTCTCTCAATTTCCTCAAAATCCTATGTGCTCCTCTCTCTCTCTCTCTCTCTCTCTCTCTCTCTCTCTCTCTCTCTCTCTCACATCACCTGCATATGCTGTCCACCCAACCAAAACTACTACTACACACTACGACTCTGCTGTTGCTGCTACTAATTACAGGCTCTAATTGATTATAGTACAACTATACATCCTACTGGTGGTTAAGTCTGTGGTTAAGTCTTTATACTTCAGTGGCATATATATATTGTTCTTCGTTCCTATAGTTCATTGTTCAGCCTATTTCAGTGGTCACAGAATGAAAGGCAGAGAAATACCCTCGACCAGTCCATTACAGGAATATCTCGATAGCAATATTATATTATTCCTCTTTGCTTTCAACCAAAGGAAACTCCTAAGTTTTTCTTTGCTTCTGTCACCCATGTCTTGATAAATAATCTGAGATTATAATACTGTAATATTTAATCCTTGTCTTCATTCTGGGCTCTCAATATTAATCTTTACTTTCATATTGTCTTATTTTGTCTGTTAGTCTGTCTATTTATATAGCCAGTGTTTATTTCAGAATATGTTGTTAGCCTGTTACTATAGCCTACAAGTGTTAGACTTTCATTGTGGGCCTCTACCACATTATATACACCAGATTCAACCCATTAGCTAATTAGCAAGGTCTTCACACTTTGGAGTGCTACAAGAGGGAAAACACTAATCTCTGCAGAGCTGGGGCCCAGAAAAAACCCAGTTGGACCCTTTCTTGCATTTTTATGGTCTATTGTATGCTTGTGTAGCGTATATGTATTATTTTGTAGTTTCCACACATTTGTTTATCCTATAAGCTTCCGTCCTGTTGGAATTCCTCTGTCATTCCCTAATCAAAGGGTGGTTTCAGCCATCACATATTGAGCCATATATGGTGGTACATAATGCTACCAAAATGCACGCTTTACAGTAGTCTTTTCTGGTGGAAAAGAAGTGTTAAGAATACAAATTTAGTATAGCTGGAGACAGGAGGATAATGTCGCCACGTTGGCAGACTAGTTGTTAGGACCTTATCCATTAGTGAACTTTCAAAAAACACTTCCCATTTCCTCTGATTGCAGAGAGACAAATTCCAGCTTGTCAATTTTATTCGGTGCATTTTCTTTATCAGCACTCAGTTAGGGGTAGTTGCTCACTTCTTTCCACCATTCTACACCACAGGTAGAACAAGTCTTTTAGGTAATTAGGAGCACATTTCCGGGTAGCCTGGTACCAAATCACCTCTGCACAACAGCTCACATAACAACCAGCCTTCACTTTTAGAAAGAGAGGCATTATTAATCGTTTCCATTTGTGCAAGCTCTGAATAGGAGCTAAAATTGTTTCAGTCTTGGGTGGAAATATTTGAAATGGCCTGAGAGGCACTTTTTCCTAATCACAAGCCTTTATGCTTGCTGATTTGAGGGAGAGAAGGAAGCAGAATGTCTTCTGTAGCTGATGTCATTCCTCTCTAAAAAGAAAATCTTTTTTTTTTTCAAACATGTAATGGAAAAAAAGATGCTGCAAATGTTTCAAAAAGTGCATAGTTTGTTTTGTTTTGTTTTTTTTTTTTTGTTTTGTTGTTTTTTAACTCATCTTATGAATTGAGGATTTGTTTGCTGTGATCTGCTGTGATATCTTTTCGATAAAAAAAAAAAAAAAAAAATGAAAAGAATAGCGCAGACAAAGCAAAAATAATTCCAGTTCTCTGAAAAAAGGGTTTCGGACATTATCACTGCTTGAAAAGTCAGCGTAGGCAGTTGTTTCTTCGTGTTCCTCAGGATCACGGATATGTCTGGGTCTCTTGTTTAGAAACCATGCAAGCCTATAGCTTTTACCAGGAAACAGCCATATTGATGCAGTGGCACTTGATATCCTGTACATTGAAAAACAGATAAGAGAGCTTGTCCCGTCACACAATGTTCAGAGGCGCAGTGGATCGTACATCATTTTCTGCAGCAATGCTGAATGGAGGTGGCAGATTTGCAGAGTCCTTTTGACTGATATATGTATAATGGTTTGAATACAGTCTACAAAATTTCAACAAGAATGTAACAACCCATGTTCAGTAAAATCATTGGGAAAATAAGGCGCACCACAGACATTCAAAAAACACATCATCAAGGTGACAGCTTGACCAATCAATACGCCAATCAAGACTTATCCATAATGGGGAGAGAATCTGAGATGAATGTGTTGCTTCCACTCAGCAGTCTCTTCTTTGATATCATCTACAGCCATCTAATAGTAATGTAAGGAGAACAAAGCCTAGAGGCCATCTTCAAGCACTACAGGATCACATCTGTGTGATCTGGATGCAAACAATTGCAGTGCTATCTCTTATTCATGCACACACACACACACTCCTCTCATCAGTCTTTATTCGGAAGGTCAGCAGTACAGCTGTTGTTGTGGCGTGTGCCTCCGTACTACTTCATTTTAAGCTTTTCCATCAACATTAAAGACACCTCGCCCCAGCAAGGAGACAGCGAGGAGGAAGCGCAGTGTATGACGAATGGAGATGAATAGGACTAATAATCACAAGACGGGCTGAAGGCAATAGGTTCAAAGTTGACGAATGCAAAGCTGTTCTACTTTCTCTCTCCCATCCGCCTTTTAAATGGCTCAGAAGCAGGCTGACTCCACTCCGCCTCTAATTTCTCTGTGCCTTTGGTGATCCTTTCGAGTCTCTCTGGTAAACAAAGGTTCTCTTTTTCCCATTCCTCGGATGTTTCCATGCATTTTTTTTTAATGCCATTGGCAGATGACTAGAAAACGCTCGCAGGCATGTATAACTGAGGTTATGTGCATTGCCCTTGATGAACAGTAAAAGCCTTTAGGCAGCCTGAGTGGTCCCTTTGTCCTGGCGTAAGCAACATTGTGAACAGGTTTTCAATTACACAAACCGCAGCTGCAGTTTCAGACTCACTAACCCGCTAACCGCATACACAGCCATACCGATCGATACCAACACCATGACAAAACACAGAGGTTTACACACACAAATAAACCATGGCAGTCTTTGCTTTCAAGAGATTCATTTTTCAGTTTTAGACTCCATTCACATTACAAGCCTTAACTCTCAGTTCAGGAATTTTTAATCAGATTTATTCTTTTGGTCTTGATGGTTCACATTTAGTGTTCAAATGACCCACACTGGGTATACTCTATGGACAAAAGTATTGGGGCGCCTGATCATTACACCAACTGGGACTTTAATGACATTGCATTCAAATACATAGATTTTAATATGTAGTTGGTCTCCCTTTGCAGCTATACCAGCTTCCACTCTTCTTGGAAGGCTTTCCACAAGATTTTGGAGTGTTTCTGTGGGAATTTGTGCCCATTCATTCTGTAGATCATTTATGAGTTCAGGCACTGATGTTGGACGAGAAGGCCGTTCCAGTTCATCCTAAAGGTGCTGCGTGGGGTTGAGGTCAGGGCCCTGTGCAGGCTAGCCAAGGTCTTCCACACCAAACTCATCCAACCATGTCTGCATGGACCTTCATGCTGGAATAGAAGGTCCTTCTCCAAACTGTGTCCACAAAGTTGGAAGCATGGCTTTGTCCAAAATGTCTTGGTTTGCTGAAGCATTAAGATTGCCCTTCACTGGAAGTAAGGGGGCACCTGAATTCAATAATTAGGAGGTGTGTCTCAACACTTTTGTCCATATAGTGTATCATCACGAGGACACTTCTGTTCCCCAGCATGAGCAACAATCAGAAATGTTGTATTTGAAAGACAATCTAACATTTCACAAGGAAGTCTCACATGGAAGGCACAACAGGGGCGTCATTACACTCGGTTTTCTGAGAAACATGTCCCGTAAAAAATTCATTATATTAACAGACAAAAAAGTCAATATAGAAGACAAAGTGTTCTGTTGTAACCTTTATTATTGTTTATTATAACCTTTATTGCCTGTTTTAACTTTTATCATTATTATTTATTCCTGAAGGCTTATCAAACCAAAGCAGCTTCCTCCTAGAAAAATAAAGTTTCATCCTGGCATATTCAGACAGTAAAGACAAAAGGACGCTCTATCAATACTTGGGAAGAAAAAACATTTGTCGTCTGTATTCAAATACACCTCCAGAAACCTATGGAAATCTCTGCTTCCATCCTGATAAATTATACAAGCAAATAGGCTGGATAACTAATCATAGCTAAACAGGTACTGTGTACTTTTACCATTTTCTTCAAGCTTAAGAATAGCTCTTTAGAATTATTTAATTAATTATTCATCCAGGGCTTCCAAAATACTTTGTTGGAAAATTGGGAAGCCCTATATTACAACCATGTACTTATGAAAATGCACTTTACATATTACATACTTTCTGTTTATCTGATTACAACACTGTCAAAAAATGTTACCTTGCTCATGGTACACTAAATAGAAAGATGAAAGAACAATATCAACTGTCTTGCATTCTGTTAAATTACTAATAACTAATCACTAATAACACTGAGGTGGTAGTAGCCTAGTGGGTAAAACACTTGCCTCTAAATCTGATGACCACAAAGTTGCAGGTTCAAACCTCCACTTTCTACCATTGTGTCCTTGAGCAAGACACTTAACCCTCAGTTGCTCCAGGGGGACTGTCCCTGTAGCTAATGACTGTAAGTCGCTCTGGATAAGGACGTCAGCCAAATGCCACTTTACCTTTAATAACTCAAGCCATTTTTTACAATGCACTGTTACAAAAATATATATCAGTATTCACCAAACCTGCTCCTGGAGGTCCACCTTCCTGAGAAGTCTAGTTTCGGCCACAATCTTGAACACCTGCTCTAGCTAATGATATTCTTCAGAAGTCCCTGACGGGCTGGAGTGTTAAGTACGGGATGGGAGCATCCTGTTAAATGCAGGTTGGAGCTTAAAATGGCAGGAAAGTAGTGTGTGTGTGTTTGTGTATGTGTGTGTGTATGTGTGTTAATTCTAGGTGTGCCACAGTAGAACTAGCAGCCCCTTTAGGAATGCCCCATGACACAATTCAACTCCCTAAAGAACTATGGAGTCAGTAGTCTGTGCGCTGTGTGCTAGTTAAGTGTCAACAGCAAGTTTGCATTAAACCAACTCGTATCCTGGTCTGTTGTCAAGGAAAGGTAAGCTAAAAGTATTTAAAGCTTACAGTAGTTTTAAAAGACTCAAATGTGTGTGTATGTATATATATCAACCATTTAGAGAATTTATTTCCCATTCAGGATGCCTTTCGTGGATTCTCCCAAATTTAAGTGCACAGGTGAAGCCTTGGATTGCCATTTCTTCAGAGATCAGAATACAAGGCAAAGTCGATGCTGAACACCGAATGATGGTAACGATGGTATAGTGGTGCACATGAACAGATTCCAGGCCTAGCAATTTCATTACGGCAGTATATCCCGGCACTGGAAATGTATCCAGTCTTGGTCCACATACAAATGTGGCTTTAAAAAAACGTTTCTGTGTTTACACACTTACAAAAATAATCAAATCACGTTAATGCAAAGTATCAGATTCCTGCCTCACTGGCTATGTTTGTATGACTGAATTGGCACAAATCCAAAATGGTATATTAAAGTGTGAGATCTTTCCCAGATTTAAATTTGTGTGTGTGTTTGTGTGTGTGTGTGCGTGTATGTGAAATCACATCTGACATAATTTCACACTTTTCCCTCAGATTAAAATTTAATATGTAGCAATGTAACTGTGATGTCTTTTTTTCACATGTGTATATCCGGTGACCCAGTCGCATAATACTATTGATCTCGGAAATGTGTACCAGATGATGTCTTTCCAGGACAGAGGTGTGCTCATATTAATGCCACATATGGGTTACTTGCTAACACAAATGTGAAAGACCGGGTCTGAGCAAAAAATATGGAATTGCTCAATAAGATTTCAACCATGTAATGTGAATGCAGCCTCATTGCCCTGTCAGTGGCTCATGTTTACTGGAGCTGGCATTTAAAGCAGATGGGCTTGCGAGTGGCAGGACTGTAAATATGCAGCAGTGAGGTTGACAGCAGCAGGAGCAGACATGGTGATCCATCATGCAGGTCTGACAGGCAGCAGAGAGCACATCCCGCAGCAGCAGCGCTGCCCCATTCCACTTCCTCTTCTTATTCCATGTAACTCCCATGTTTTCCTCCCAGGACTCTCCCCCCCCTCTCACCCTCTTTTTTGAGCAATATTATTGCTATCACTATCTACCATGCGGCCGGTTGCTGGGAGAAGCAGATAAGGAGAGGTGCGGACAGCGTCTGAAATTGAATTCTGCCCAAATGTGGCAGTGATAAAGTGCTTTTCATACCTCACGCAATTGTCTCTATCACACGTACTGTCCGGGCTTATTAAAGACGCTCTGTTTACACTGCCAAGACCCAGTCATCGCACATTTAAATAACACAATTGGAAAAGTAAATTCGCTATTGGGCCTCTTTATCTCGATGATGAGGCAGGCACTGAAGCCAGTCATAATGAGACTGTGTCACTTAATGCCTTTTAAAGAGCCCCTATTCCTCCCTTCTGCCTTCCTTTCTCTCTCTAGTACTCTCTCTCTCACACACACACACACATCGGCTCACCCTCCCTCAGGCTAGCTTTTAATAATAGGATAAAGTGCAATGAATTGATCCAGGCTACTCTACTAGCCTTGTCTGTGCTGACTATGGAGTTTAGTGAGGGAGGGAGGGAGGGAGGGAGGGAGGTAAAGCGGGGGAGAGAGCAGGAGAGAGAGAGGGAGATGGACCACGCGAGAGAGAGAGAGAGAGAGACAAAAGGAGAGGTGTTTATCCATTCTGATCAAGGCCTGTCAGTAGGAGAAGCATCTGGAGGAGGCAGAATCAATCCTAAGTCATGCTCTTATCTCATACATGAAGGTGTCAAACACATCTAGAGTACAGTTCCCTCTAGCTGTGTTAGCATGTGAAATTCTACAGGCATCACCGAATACGTACAAAGACTGAACAGAGAGATTTGCTGGTGCACTGAATTCCCAGAATAGCACCTGTTTCTTTGAGATAGAAAGAAAAAATAGGTTACCATCTCCTTTGATTGCCGAACACCACAAAGGCCCCAAAGGGAGGTCAGAGAAACCGCGCAGTGCCGCGCACCAACATAATATTTTAATTCAGACTGAAAATTGTACTCCACATTCCAGATGAAGACCCACTGATTCAACGTTTTGTAAGGAAATCTAGTGAGACACAATCTCAACATTTACGCAGCATTCAGTGGGGAGATACAGAGAGAAGAAACTTCCCCCACTTACTTCTTCTCGCCTCACTTCCCCTACTCTTTTACACGCTCTTCCTCAGTGCACAGATCCCACACTGACTAATGAGAAATCGCAGTGCACTTTGTATAGATTCACTTCATTATGTTGAGTTTCCAGTTTAAAATGTTACAGCTGAACTGACCCAAGATAGGCTAGGCAGGTAGGAAATGAAAATTGCCAGTGTGCTAAAATTAGCTCAGTTACACACATAAAACAACACATGATGTATCCCGCTGTAAACGTTGACATGCAGTTTCCCATTCATTGGAATGACACTTTTGCCAATATTCCATAAAACAGAACAATGACTATGAAAGAACGTCTTTGTGGGGAAATATGGATAGTTCAATTAAAGGTCGGTCCTAGAGCCAAGCCAAGCACCAATTAATTTATACCTTTGATTTCACAAAGGATTCACTGACTTACAAAGGGAGCAGCAAGAAAACCTAAGCTCACTAATCCAGCACATAGGCCTAATCACCATGTGTTAAAAGAGTATTTCCCAATCTGTGCAGTTGTCAACTCACACCAGTCTGAAAGATTGAAAAACTACTGCTTGCAACACGTTCATTCTTATCTATGCCCTCTAATCAAGAAATCTCAGAAAGGACCAAGACAGTCCATTGACTTCCATTAGAAGGGAGCAGATGTGGGGAAATACTGAAGGAAGAACGGAAAAGATGCCTGGGTTCAAAGACATGGATACTGACCATAAGGAACAGGGTTATTGCCAGTGCATAATGATGGTTATCATGATAAACAAGAAGTCTTAATGCAGCTTCCATCTCTGTAGTAGCCCTCAAAGCCCTTTAAGAGGGTTCTTGATCCTTTTTCATGTTCTTTTTTGTTCATGTTTTTTTGCTGGGAAAAAAAAAAAAAAACATAAAATCACTAATCCAGCCCCTAGGCCTAATCACCATATTTCAAAAGAGTTGTGAGTAGTTGTGAGCTCCTATTATGTGTAGTTGTGAGCTTCTACTAGTCTGAAAGAGTGAAAACAACTGCCTGTGACACAGCTTTTGGAACATCACATCTAAAAGCTTTTTTTTCTGATACAAACACTCCACCTCAAATCTGAACAACGGGCAAGTCTAATTTCAGCCTCCCATCCCCTTGTTCATTCGGACCCATCCCCTCTTCGGGCCCTGTGAAGAGTGTTTTTTAGCATCGAACCCTCAATGAATGGTGGTAACCAAGACATCACAAAAAGGGCCGAGAGAGTCCACAGACTTCCATTAAAGGGGAACAGATGTAGAAAAATTCTGAACGGCACGATTAAAGAAGGAAGAACGGAAAAGGTAGATGGGCTCAAAGCTACAGTCACTGACCATAAGGAACAGGCTTATTCCCAGTGCATAATGATGGTTACCCTGATAAACAAGAAGTCCTAATGGACTGTCCTTCACTGTAGTAGTCCTCCAAACCCATAAATGTGTCCTTGTAACAGGTCCTCGTCCCTTTTTCACGTTCTTTGTGTTCATGTTTTTGCTGGCCATGTCTCTTTACTTTTGCTCTCAAGAGCCTTTTAGCCTGACACCCCCCCCCCCCCGCCCCACCACCCCCCAACACACACACACACACACCGTAAAATAAATAAATAAAGAGTGCACACAAAAGCGAACAGGAAAAGAGCACTCATGTTAAACAACAGGCTTCTGGGTGAACTTTTTCTTCCTGTTTGCTTTCTCTTTTTTCCTCTGCTTATGCAGTCATTTCCACTAGCAACGTCCTCCTGGCTGTGACTGAACATCGCACCAGTTAGCACTCAGCTAATTAAATTTCCAGTAAACTGTGCATTTCATAGAAAAAAGTGCACATTTGTTTATTAACCAGAGACTTTTGAAATCCCTGAGAGCAGTAAATGCTAAAAATCAATGCTTCTATCTAAACACTTGTTCTGTCTAAAGCTTAGCAGTTATTTATGATGCTAACAAAAGCATGGTATAATTTTAAAATGACTTCTAACGAGAGGCTCACTGAAGCAAGAATTCTTTTCAAATAGTAAACATTAAACATTTGATCATTTATTATGATTCAACTTGCTTAAAAAGCTACTGATGAGCATAAAGCCTTGTTTGTGGAAAGAAAAAGTATCCCCTACCTTTCTTTTTTTGTATGCAAGCAATTGCAGACTCAAACTTGTCCATGCAAAATGTAAATTGAATGTATTTGGAATATATTACAGGTATTTTGGAATTACGCTGAAACAAATACAATGTGAATATACAACAATTAATAAGATAATAATCATTAAGACTTATCATTAAGAGATGTACATTTTCTTATTGATTCAATACACTTGACCACATCTGAAAAAATGACAGATAAATCTGCAATTAACCTATGAGCTTCTCCTGCCTGCAGCTAGGCCCAAGACTCTCCATTAGCATTGTTTACAACTACTGTGAGAAACTAATAAACTTTCAGGAGAGCAAAACCAGCAGGACTTCCAAAGTAACATCGAAAACAGCCCGTCTAATTGTGAGATTCATCAAGGAAGGGTGAATTCCTATAAACTGTGCTGCAGTATATGGCAGAGATTATGTTGCTTTACACTGCAGCTTGTCAAAACACAACATTCCAGCATCTTGCGGAAACATGTCTGATCCAGGCTTTTAACACATAAGACAACATGAAAAACGCAAGACGTGCTGACTATCATTATGTCAGTAGCAACTTGCCATCTTACTTGACCTGCTGTTTCGTTCAAATTGCTCGAGGCTTGACAAACTTGTCAAAGCTTCTTCTTCATAACAAGGGCAATTTACAGGCCTTTACAAAAACACTGTCTGAGCCTGTCGGTTGGTAAAGAGTAGGCATTTCCCAAAACACCTGCGGAGCGGTCGTTCGCGGGGAAAAGCCGGCAGAAATGACCTTTTGAATGCACTAACTACCAGAGGCCTGGTCAGCCAGTGGTCAGATTCAATACATTTCAGCAGCCAGCCTCCACATCCCGTTGCCATGGGTGACCTTTTAGAAGAAGTACTGTCACCATAAGACAGATTAATCTCAGTAAATCCCAGCATTCAGGCATCTACCTCCCTGCATGACACAAGGCAAGCTGACCTTTTCTTAGGGCCTCCTCTCTCTCTCTCTCTCTCTCTCTCTCTCTTTCTCTCTCTCACTCACTGTTTTTGTCTCTCTTCCTTGCTTCTTTTTTTTCTCTTTTCCTAATCTATCACTCTCTCAAACTCCTCTGTAAAACCTCAGTGTATTTGTCATGTCTCAGTGATGTTTATTCAAAGCAAGAGAGATGGAGAAGGAAATAATTCACCACTACAGCGAAGGCACCAACTGGCGACAGATGTCCTTGACGAATACGGTGCCGTCCATGGAGACACTGATTGGATAGTTTGCAATGAAAAAATTGACAAAGTGTGTATGCTCATCCATAAAATTGGACTGGAGTCTTAGGCCTTCACAAAATGCTAAAATGATTGAGAACTCTTCTGTCTAACCTTTGCCCCGTTCAGTTTGGCGAAACCTCGAGAAAGAAATGTTCTGAGCAGGATCTTTCCTCAGAGATTACACTTTGAGATGTCACTTAGGACATGCAAGACAAAACATACTTTTGTGGAGAAAACAAGTGCCTTTGATGAACACAGACATACAGTTACTCTTGGATCTCTATGTATACATAGATAAAGCAAGAGGCAACTTTTTTTAGCATCATCTGCTTTGATGCCCCAAAATACACAGACATAAGGTTCTAGTTTCTAGTAAAGTTGTGAAAGGGAGTCAGCAACAAGTTTAACTTTATGCCCTGTGGGTACCAAGAGAGTGGGGGGCTGGAAAATAGGAAATGAAAAGCAAGAGAAAAAAATGGAAAAGCTTTCTTCTAAAAATAGAGGAGCGTATGGAGCGACGGGTCTTTGAAGAGGAGGTGGGGACGGGTCCCAGGAGAGGAGTTTAAGATGAAGAGAGGATAGGAGGAGGAATCTTCAAAAGCTTCACTGCAGCCAGTGGAGGATCTTTTACCCCCACTCCAAAGCTCTCCACTCTGAAGCCTCTGGCTCAGGGCAGACCTACAGTTCACACAAAGATTCTAACACTTACCTAGACATTACACATATCAGTGCTCTAATCTGTACATACACAAAACGGTCAAAAGTTTGTAGACACCTGCACATCCTATTTTTCATCTGGAATCAAAGACATTAATAAAGAGTTTACTCCCCCTTTGCTTCAGTTACAGCCTCTATTCTTCTGGAAAGGCTTTATACTAGATGATGGAGCTTTGCTTGGAGTATTTGACTGTATTTAGACACAAGGCCATTGGTGAGGTCGGGTACTGACGTTGGATGATTAGTTCTAGATCACAAGCCAAATTCCAGCTCCTCCCAGAGGTATTGGATAGAGCTCAATCGGTCCAGAGTACACAGTTCCACAGTACTAGGGGGCATTATACTACTACCACTGACAGCTGGCATGGGACATAGTGACCTTAAGACCTGAAACACCAAGCTTACTTCTAGCCATCAGATGTCACCAGGTGAGTGACAGGGCCAACACTTGGAGGCTTGTAGTTTTGTGCAGTGTGTCCCATGGCACTCATGAGAGTAATACTGTTAAGAATAAACATGAACACATGAAAGCTCTGAAGGCGCACTGTTAATACATTAAATAAGCACATAAAATCAAGCATCATATTATCAATCATTTCATGAACATTTTCCTTTTGTGTCGTACAACTATGAACATGCACCATGTCATTTTTAAATGTACAGACATTCACTTTTACGTTGTCAAAAACCTTCACTATACAAATGTAGAATGTCTTATTAAGCTGAAACAACAGTGTGTATGACACGTATTTGTTTAGACTAGCTAAAACATTGCTTTTGGCATTAAAAGCTTCCTCTTAACTTTCCATGTATAAATATGAACTCAAGTAGCAACTACTTTCTTACTGAATCTGATGACTGCATGGGAGTACATGAGCATCATTCATTTATGAAAGTAATTTAAGTGAAAGCCTGGGCCACATGATGGGAGGCTAATTTGACTGATGGTTCCTCGCTGCTTGACCCACAGGTTAAACACCAATCATTCTGAGACTGTTGTATAATCAGAGCAGCATCACTTAAAGTGTTACCTGCTCCCACATCAACCTAGGAGCACTTCAAATATTGAACACACCTCCTCCATCCCACTCTCCCTCACTCTGTAAAAGGAACAGTAGATTGTAGCCACAAGCCATTGCCACACTGTCAGACAGTTCATCTACCCAAGATATGCCCACAACTGTGTTTTGCCATAGCAAAGCTGCAAAGTCAGACCAACTTTGCAGACTGCTGGCAAAATATCATTCTCAAATCTCAAAATCTCTGTCATTAAAAGGGAATTTTGGGGTTGTGATATTAAGTAAATTAAGTGTGTGTCTTTATGCATCTGATTTACATGAAACTGGTTATGACATGCACATTTGGAAAAATGAATGCATTCAAAGAATGGAACGGATTCATTTTGATTCATTGAATGAACATCAAGTAAATTGCACTGAAATGTTTCAGTTTTGATCCTCAGGACCTGGATTTTATGGACATACAATATAAAAGAATTCATTTCGTACAACTTCTTAAAATATGCATAAACTTTTTGTGTGTGTTTTTAGAGTGTCAGATTTTTACATTATATGTTCAAACTAATGTTAGCATGAAGGCCAATTTATCATTGTCTCTCCAAACTGAAAACTGAAAACTCAGTATAGTATGTTTACCGCATTTAGCAGTAGCATCAGCATCCAATCTGAATGTATGTTGACAAAGTGGTGTGCTACAAATTCTCAAAAGGTTGAACAGGGCTGGATTACTGAATGGGACATGTAGGGCTGAAGCACCTGGGCCCAAACATGCAAGGGGCCAACTGGCTTGCTGCGGTAGTCTTGGTTGCCTGGGGAAAATTGTTCAGTATTATTAGGTGACAAGTGAGAAATATTTGCTGAGTGCATTAATAAAGGATAAAAAGAATCTCCAAACTAACTGATTCTGCTTTTAATTGACACATGGGTTGTGATCTGGATGCGTACCTTTATGCAGAACATGGTTTTAGTGTTATGCACCTTTACTGGTGTTGTTAAGGCTTTGCAGCCCTTAAACTGCTATTCCATTTCTGACTCAAAATATACAACACTTTTCCTCCCAAATACTGCTACGCCACTAGTCTCATACAAAATGTACTGATGCGACATTTTTTTCACTTTTAAAAACTGAAAGCTATAAAAACAACACATGATACGGTACTCAAGTTCTGTTCACACACATGTACCCCTATGTTGAACTTTGCAGGAATTATACTAGGCCTTGTGCAGATAAATTATTGAAATTGTTTCTGGATTGTGCGTATGCTTTTCGATTTAAATAATTTAATTTCTGTTTAAAAATACTGAGTGTAGTTTAGATGTCATGGGGTTTACAATGGTTTGGTTAAGTTTATAGCAAGTGTTTGAGTATGTGTGTATGTGTGTGTACATAGTAGCCTAAGTGTGCCTGCTCATGTTAGCTCTGTAAATATGTGAACCATATTGGTACAAAGATAGCTTTGAAGTATTTGGTTTGATACTATGGAAGGGGCCTTTGCAATTGCCATAGGGCTCTGTGGGGTCTTAATCTGAGCCTGAGGTTAAATGGGATTTTTTGCTAACATTCTATTAAACTTGTCTAACTTCACAACAGTTTCCGAAGAATGCGTTCGTGAGTGGAGCATGGCTGGGTCAATAGCTAAGCCAATTGCTAAACCACTGTCTTTCTCAAAAATACATGGACCACTGGTCAGCATATTGACATTTACACAATTTAACTTGAACTGCGGGCTCAAATGCCGTAAAAAAAATTCCATAATAGCTTTTTCACTTGGCTCAGTTGCCAAACTCAAAAAAGGGTTTTGAACGAAGCACTCAGACAGATGTCTATACACTACTTGTTTCACAAAACCACAGTGTCCATTTAGGCTGCAGTTCACCGAAGCGCATTTGGCCGAACAGGCCCTTCGTATTTCTCTCTCGCAGTGTCATCCATGGTGCTTATCAAGGCTCGTGACGGAGAAAAGTCAGGGAAATTGATTGCTATTTAAGGCTCTGGGGTATTTTCCTGCGGGTAGTCTCCTCCACTCACCAGCAGCTGATTTTGATGAAGTGGCTGCTCCGGCCGCGTCAGGAGACCGCAGGTGCAGAATGCGGAATTCAGAGCACACAGAGGAGCACCTGGGAGAAGAAGAAGACGTGTGTTGTGGGACACAGAAGGAGGAAGGAGTGTATGCTTGTAGCCTTAAGGAGTCACGAGAGACAGCGGGTCACCTGAGTATTCCTACACTAACTCTACATCAATATTACATAGCAGCCTTTCTGTGGAAAATTAAAGCTACCAAAGTACCGCGGTCTTCTGTTTAATATGGATATTAGAGCCTCTTGGGGAGTATTTAATCTGTATCTTCATTACTAATAGATTTTGGAATGGGGAACACTGTTTATGCATTTGGTTCGCCCACTCGCTCAGCTGGAATACCCCAGAGACTTCCACCTCCAGGAAAAAAGACTCATTCAGTGGAGTCAGCAAGTTCCAGTTTCAAAAGCACTTTATTTTCTGTTCAATAAAGTGACCAGCATTGGACTCTGCGTCATTCACCAAAAAAATGAAACTGCACTGTTGTTGGTTTTAATCATTTTTCCTCTCAGCGATGTTATTTATTTACATGATTTATCAAATAAATGTAACCTTCTGGTGTAAAACTCATATCTTTCCAACTGGCTCCTGCAACATTCTTCGGAATATCAGGCGTGTCTTTTTCGCTACCTTCTCTTGTGTTTCCTCCTGGCCTACCTTCTCTGGTGTGTGCATCTCCCCTTTGTTCTTCATTTGCTTTTTTTTTCTTTTGTGTGTGTGGTTTTTTTTTCTTTTTTACTGTGTGCCAAGTACTGTGGACTGGACAGTAGTGATGCTCATGCCAAATTACTTTAATGAATCACTGATTCATTAAAGGAAACAGAACCTGGGTTTTGCACGTGGTTGGAGCTGGAAGTTTAGTTAAAAGCAAAATAGGGTCAGTTTCACTCATGCTTGTCTGTGCATGGAACAGAAGACTTCATATGTCTGAGGTGTGCATTTACATATGTGCAATATTTCTGTAATATATTCATTCATTTCTCTCTCTCTCTCTCTCTCTCTCTCTCTCTCTCTCTTTCGCTCTCATTCACAAACATTTTGCCAACTGCATTGGTATTGACAAAAAATGCTATTCAGTTAATTTTTTAATTTGATTTATGGAATGTGCCCTGTAGTGGGCTGGCGCCCCGCCCAGGGTGGGTCCCTGCCTCGCACCCATAGGCCCCAGGATAGGCTCCGGGTACCCGCGACCCGAGTAAAGATTAAGTGGTTACAGAAAATGAATGAATTAATGGATGAATGAATGATTTATGAAATATCTATCTTTATTTATGTGTCTTTAATGTCTTCAATCTGTTCATAAAGAAAACTCTAGCATACATTTCTGAGCAGTTGGTGCTTTGAAAAGCCTGCTTGAGGTCAACGTTATAAGTCTTTTTACATCATGAAGATGTGTGCTAATCATGTAGTAGACTGGATCATCATCCTGGACAACTTTTATTTTTTTTTAAATGTGTAAAGTGACCATTCTGCCACATGTGAACACACCACAGCACAAAAATCTTTCTGTGCATTTAACCCATTCACCAAGTGAAGCAGTGGGCAGCCAGGAACACAGCGCCCGGGGAGCAGTGTGTAGGGACAGTACCTTGTTTAAGGGAACCTCAGAGGTGCCACTAGCAGTCTTGGGATTCGAACCCATGACTTTCTGATCGCAGGGCAAATGCCCGAACCACTAGACCACCAGCTGCCCCATTAAATTAAGCTGGTGTAGAGTAGATGTGACCTCCATGGTCTTTAATGCTTTATAAAACTTCATAATACATAGTGTTCCAGGCATGTAAGTCACGGAGCAAGAAAAGACACAGTTTGTAGCTTTGTATGCTCACTTAGCAGTCACATCTGAATCACATTTGAATGGAAAATAAAGGTTAAAATGACAGGCAGTGTCACATCCTGTCTTGCCTCTGCCCCGGTTTGTTCTCATTTTCTGTCAGCCACGTGCTTTTTGTTTATATTTTGATCTCTGTTCGCACCCCTGGTCCATGTGCTTTCTGTTTTCCTTTCGCTCCTCCCCTGTCCAGTCCTCCTATTGATTACCTGCACCTGTCTGTTAATCCAACGTGTCTCAGATGTTCCCTAACATATTGTATATATACCCTCATGAATGTTTTCCTTTTTTTACGGTCTATTTTTACCCCGTCATTCCCAGTCCTGTGTCTTATATTCCAGTTATTAGTCTATGGTTTCCTGTATTTTTTATATTCCCTGTATTCTTTTCAGTTAATAGAGTCTGTCTTTTGCAGTTGCATCCCCTTCTCATCCTTCATTACCCTCATAACATGACAGGCAGAAGTGATATGACATCTGTGTACTGGGTTACACTTAATTTTGAAAGCTCATGAGTACAATCACATGAGTACAACATCCACACAAGGGATGTATTTTAATGTCAGGTAAACAGAGAAGTAGCGTTTGACCTGAAGCCTATCCAAAACTGATACTAAAACACTGTTTATACTAAAACACTTTTTCTGTGTGTTTTTCTGAGTATTTTTCTGCAGAGGTTTTATTTGTCTTTTAGTTTAGACTTTATATTATATTGTTCTTGTCACTGTGTCTCTGTATGACTGTGGAGTTTCCTCCAGGATCAATAAAGTTTTCTGATTCTGATTCTGATTGATACTAAAACACTGTTAACATTTCCCTAAGTCTGATCATTTTTTTTCTGACAGCACTTGACTGCTCTTCTCTTATGATGGAAGATGGAAGGTCAGGATCAAACATGTCTAAACTCTCGAATAGACATTATTACATTGCATTACATTCACTTGGCAAACACTTTTATCCAAAGTGACTTACAAGTTGAGGAAACACTTAAGCTCCAGGACAGTGGGAGAACCAGAGGAAGGTTCTAAATGGTATAGTCAGGGATGTAACTGGGTGAGCATAGCTTCAAATATGTTTGCATGGTCAAAAATGAGTGCCAAAAATACTAGTCAAAAATATTTTTAAAACGATCCATCTTCAAGAGCTGTGTTGGCTTGTCTAAAAAAGCATACTCATCAAACTATGTCCATGGGTGACTATTTCTAAATGGAAAAGTTGTAGATTTGTTACAATACCTAACCATTTAGTTCAATAAACTCGGTAAAATGGCAGGGCATTATTCTAGTCGGTTGCTTAAAACATCATAAAAACATTTTCTAAAACAAGCAAAAAGCACTTTAAAGCTCAATCGGGAAGAATGCATTAAGGAGTCCAGCACGCTCCCTCACGCGTACCGAGTTTGTTAGGCGCAATTAAATGTGAAATACTGCTTAATCCATCAAGAATTATACCCCTGATTATTATCCATTACAACCTCCCCCTCTGAAAGAGGGGAACTTTAATGGCAATTTGCAGTAATGTTACGTCCTATAATTCTTGCTCTCTCTGTTGCTTGTATCGATGGCTGCTGTAATTGCCATTTTACTCATAGCTGATTGATTAGAACATAAAGTAACAAGAGAGGAACAATCATGTCAGAGAGACGGATGAGCACGCTCGATAGGCCAGCTCGTGATTCTGCTGATTTCTGGGAATCAATCCCGCCTCTTCCCTCGCCTGGTGACAATCCAGCCCATAACTCAGCAGCAGCAGGGGGGTTTATGGGGGGGGGTGAAGGGGAGCTGTTTCCCGCAGCCTTGCCTACACTGCCGTACCCACACTTTAAGTGGGGCCTGACTCCAGGGGGATACGACCATGACCAGTGTGTTATATGAAGAAAGGTTAATGGCATAGCCATGGCGCTGTCCATGGTGCTGGATGTTCTGTGCCGAGGGGCGTGTGAGGAGAATGCTAACAACAGAGTCTTGGTAAACAAGGGTGTAGCAGCCTGTACGCGAGTACAAGATGAGCAGGAAGAAGACACAGTAATTCAGATCGTGGCAAAGAGGTGTAGAGAGATGCACTGGAACTCACAAAGAAAGTCTTTTGAAGTTTACACACTTGTCAGACTTTCATGGAGCGTTCGATCAAACTGAAGCATCAGGTGATTAATCTGTTTGGCTACTTTGTTGTAAAATGTAGGGAACACACGCACAGTGTACACATACGCATACTAAACACACACATCGACTTCAAAGAGACAATCCAAAATTCGTCATTAATTCATCTGGCTTTCAAGTAGAAAGTTATGGGTTGCATCAAAGAAATGTCATTTCCAGTTGATGTTGTTTTAAAGTACGTATTGAAATTGTTTCTTCTGCTCCCTTCAACTTTGATCTAAAGGCTAGCCCATGCTATGACGAAGATCTCGATCAAGTATATTTGATTGCAAAGCTCTTTTTGTTCTGCCATGCATGCTGGGTAGTAAATAATAAAAAAAAAAAGTCGGTCGTGTGGAAGAGCAAATACAATAAAAAAAAAAAAGAAAACATGGCAAAAGATTTTAGGAATAGCTACTAAAGAGCTGTGGAAAAAGGACAGAGCGATATGACGTTAATGGCATTGTCAATAGGACTATAATAACATTAAAAAGGTCAGAGCTAGCAGTATGCATCAGGCTGGGATGAGTCCATTGGGCCTGTCAGACGCTGATAAATAAACACTGGCCTACTCGGGTTTTCTCATGTCGAGACTGTGTGTCAATAATGCCCTGATGGATTCGGTAAAGTACTGAGCACTAAATATACCTGGAGGGCAGGGATCTGTAATAAATAAGCCTGCAGTCTAAATGAACGCTCTGGACCCTCATGCAATTACAGAACAACTTCCAGTTAAACCTCTGGCAATTAACAACCGTCAGATCGCATGACGGAGGTCTAGAGACCGGCGTGTATAATTTGGGCCTGCCGATGCACACCCAACAGGCTTAATTAAACAGCTCAAAAACGTTGTCAGCACCAAAGAACTAAGCAGCTGAGCAGAGCAACACGAGGCCAATAGGGCTGACTCAAATGAACTGCATTTATTCAGCAGATTCTTCGTCAGATATGGCTGCACTAAGTTGCCACATTCAATTAAAAGCAACAGAACCTTACCAGTATACCAATATGCTCACAATATGCACATAAAGACATCAGGTTTGACTTTTCACAGTGTGTATGTGGAATATAAAAACGCACCCCAAGCTGGCAGCTATTAGTGTGCATGACCTTCAGCTTGCCTTCCATTACCAAGCCCATCTCTGCAGGCTAAACTGTCCAAAACAGATTCAAGCAGTAGCCCATTGAGCGCTGCTAAAATCACCTCCAAATGTATAGATTTCCGTCAGTTTAACTGTCATTTTTTTTGCCACAGCAACTTAAAAGTGTATGTAAAAGGGAGAGCTTGATGATGCTACTTAAGGTTATCAGGTA
Source organism: Brycinus macrolepidotus (assembly GCA_037974445.1). Classification (NCBI taxonomy): domain Eukaryota; kingdom Metazoa; phylum Chordata; class Actinopteri; order Characiformes; family Alestidae; genus Brycinus; species Brycinus macrolepidotus. The sequence goes on from JBBPCZ010000034.1 coordinate 4,488,175, forward strand.
TTTTGTTCAAGGGCACAGTGGTGTCAGGAGGATGTGACTGGCTGAGATTCAATCTGTAAGTTTCTGGTTCAAGGCTAACCTGTCTTCTAAACGCTGAATCTTAAGAAGAGCCGTCCAAATGCACAGTTCTGTGTATTATGTTAGAAAATACACATCATGTATACAATTAGTACATACAATATATTACAACAGAAATTCATATTTCTGTTATGTTTCTGTCATATCCAAATTTAAATCCAAATGTTTAGCCATTTTTATTCATTATTATACCATTTTTAAACATTAGGTCTGCACCACATTGTGCGAACGTTTTGTGACAAATGGAAAATAAAAGCTTATTGTATCAAAGTGTATTACAAGGTTTGAGAACGCTTTGCAACTAAAACAGTAATAAACATTCACAGCTATTATAAAAGTCCCACCTGTTTCTTCATAGAGTGACCTACTCTTTACAGAAAACATAACATTTTTCTGGGCAGTGAGCATTTATGTGTCTGGAAAAATAAAAAAATAAATAAATACAAAGAAACCACAACAACACATTGTGATTTTATGCCTGTCAGTGTGTTCACTTAACCAATTCCAAACCTCTCTCTGAGCCCATTATTTATATTTACCATCTAGTACCTACTTAAACTAATCAATGTTTCATTAAATTAAATCAGGTAGTGGTGATGGAATTAAACACATCCTGGCCACTGCTGTGTGAGCGCACCAAGAAGTCAGGAACCAAACTGGTGCTCTTTTAACTGTATATAGTTTTTTTTTTATCATTCATGCTGGTGTTATATAGTGTTTTTACAATTTAGCTTTAAAAGTTGGCTTTAACACAGAAATGTCTCTTTGAAGTTCTGTCTCCATCACTTCCATCGTTTTTCAGCTTCTCTATAGGGAAAATACTCTACTCAGAGCTAGGCTTTCATATTATTCGCAATTCAATCTACTACTATCTACTAATCTGTTCTTTTAGTTGCATGACCATGTCTTTGTTAGTGCCTCTGCAAAGTCACGTGGTTTCAAACACATAATGACAGACACACATCCATTTTTCTCAGCTCAAAAGGTTTCCTTCTCTTTATGTTAGGACATCTGAAGGACAAGAGATCCCCTGAGCACACTTATGTGAAGCAATAAAACCCAAATACTGATCACACGCACATAGAGGAATAGTTTCTCCTCCTACACATTTTTACAACAAGCTTTGTATCTGCTTTATGTGGCTGTAATGAAATAACTGCCTTCTTTCTCTCTAAAGCCTTCAGGGTTGTTCAGGGTCAGAGTGTGTCTGTAAAGAAGTGATGCCAAAGCTAAATACGGCTGGTGTGGGAGAAAAATAAGCATCTTGAGGGAACATCTAAGCAGGATCTTAGAAATATCTCCACAGATTGCTGAAGAAATAGTTCAGCCAAAAACATAAAAATGTGCATACACGGTTTCCCCTGATCTCAAATGTATTCGGTCCAACTAGACATGGTTGGTGTTCATGTTTATATCTTTAGTTTTGCACTGGGGCTGAAAGGTTAGCAAATAAATTCAGATTTAAATTCATTATTCCTGAAGGGGTGAAGTTTGCAGCTAATACAACTAAACACAGAAGGCTTCATGTACAAGGCGTTTGGCCCTTAAAGGCTAGCAATCATGTATTCTTGACGAATTTTATAATAATCCTATTTCATGGATGCTCTGATGCTCATTTGCATACATTCCTGTAAATTCCATTCTCCACTTTGTGAGAAATTAACATTTAGGAATACAAGAAAACGCTGGGCAGATCATAAGAAATGAGACTCAGGACATTTGCACAGAACCCTGGTCATAGCCGTTCGAAAGGAAAGTGCCCTTATAATGTGGAATGCACCAAAATTTTGGCCACTGAAAAAATTTTATTTGAATTCATTCGATTAATAAATAATTACATTTAAGTCTTGGGTTTCAATAGTGCATTGTAGATCTATTTAGTCTTTTTTTTCTTCTAAATGTTTGTATCAAAGTACCAAATTCCAAGGCTTCCTTTTAATGGAAAGGAAAAATAGGAAATAGTGATTAAAAAGTCTGCTTTGTCCTTTCACTGTCCTTCACCAGTCAACACAGATTCATCCAAACAGTTGAAGTGGCAGCAGATAAACAGAGACAAAATATTCCCAGAAGTGGCCACAGACTACCAAATTCCTCATCCGGGAAAGAATGCAGATAACATCTAAGCAACTGTAGGCCTCGCTCACCTCAGACAAGGTCAGTGTTCCCATCATTAGAAAAAAACTGGACACAAATGGTTTACATGGGAGAGGTGCAAGGTGAACACCACTGCTAACCAAAAGGAACACAAAGACTCATCTCATATCAGTCAAAACACTTTTGGAATAATATGGAGTAAAGCAAAATTTTTTGAAGACAGGGGTCCCATTATAATAGCATTCTACAATAAGAGCATTCAAACATGGTGGTGGTAGTGTGATGATGTGGATAACCGTTGCTGCTTCAGAGCTTTCACTTGCTGTAATTAATGGAATGGCTCTGAACGGCTCAGAAAAACTAAAATAAAGATTTGGAATGGCCTAGTCAAAGTTTTGTTACAGGAAGTGTTTGGCTGCAGCTTTTGCAGCCAAAAGATGGCACAAGCTGTTAGTGATATCTTGGTGAAAAAGGTGTTGCCAAACTCTTTTCCGTCATTAAATAAAATAATCATGTGTTTTCTCATTTTATCAGTATGAGCATAAGAAACCATTTAATGTGACACATAAGCGAAAACAGAGGGAATCAAGATGGGGACTTTTTCCATGGTCAGCTTTTCTTTAAAAGCGGGTTAACAATGTGTAAACTTCATGCCGTAATCGTCACACATTGGTCCAAAAGACATTGCTCAGATTGTAGCATTTGTCCAGAAACAATTAGCATAATTGAATTTTCACAGCGATAATGAATTACTTCTAACTTATTGCATAGCTTCTGTTGACTAAGAAGGAGATTTAAGCTTTAAGGTGGCTGCTACTACTGGTAGCTATGTGACATACTTTTGTCAGTTTTTATGAATAACAGTAAATCACTGTCAGAACTTGTTAGCTACATTATCCTTGTAGTTTCAGAGCAAAAATTAAAGATGCAGACAATAAACATGTCTCGGCTCACTGACTGCATTCAGGTAACGGAGAAAACTGTGAACATTTGAACCATCACTTTAAGCACTGAATGGAGTATAAATACCCACAATGGTGAAGTGAAGTGAAGTGAAGTGAAGTGAGAACTAAGAATGTATGCATTTAAAACTTCATATACCTTCGTTCTACTTCTCAGTTGTTCTCTCTCAGTCTATGTTTGTCCTCGTGGTTCTTTTGCTAACCCTACCCCGTCCTTTTCAGTTTGTCCAAATTCTTATTTCAGGCCAAGGTAGTGTCAGCTACAGCATTTGCACAGAATTTAAATATGTGCCTCTTACGTAACCAGAGCTTCCTGTATGATAAAACCCTGACATTCCAGACCCATGTCTCTCAGGAGCATGAGCTAAAAGCAGAAAATGCCATCACTGCATTTTCTTGGTCCCTGTATGTCCATAATACAGCTCCTCACCTTTGACTCTGTCCTCTCAGGAGACAAACTCTGACTTGCTCTAAAACCTCAATAATGACCAAGGATTAGGAAAGAAAGAAGAGTGTGTGTATGTGTGTGTGTGAGAGAGAGAGAGTGAGAGAGAGAGAGAGAGAGAGAGAGATATTATATTAAGTATATTTAAGGTGTATCAGATACACCAGACGAAGGGTCATGGCTCAGGTCAAAACACAAATTTTCAAAAGATATCGCAGGAAACATGTCTATGGAAGACATGAAATATTAATGTGACCTACCTTGTTAAACTGAATTTGCCAAAATACGAAGACAATTGTCAGTGCTTATAGCATCTCTCGAATCAGAACGTTGGAATGAGGACAACAGGTTCTTATCGTCCACCAGGCATGAACTGTGACACTATAAGAACCAGCAATAAGCCTACTTGATTTAACCCTTTTGCAAAGCATCAACACGATTTCATTTTGAGCTGTTTTGGGTTCCCTTAACTCAATGTTGAATTCTTGATTATATTAATAAAAAATATCCTACAAGTCAGTTTCCATTTCCAAATTAGCACTAGGAGGCCTGAAGAAAGGGGTTAACCCCTAAAAGTCACAGTTATAACCAGTGATAACAAAAAGCATGGTGTAATTTAACGTAGTTATTTGTCATGACAGCTCAATCAGACAAGTCAAGACAAAATGGCATTTTTGTAAGTAGGACATATTTTACTTAAATGAGGTATAAACTTGTCTTTATCTAACCAGTTTTGCAATGACTACTATTACGTTTTCACATTTAAACAATACTACAAGAAGACAACAAAACTCTAAACATCTATGCTTAAGCACTGCAAAAAATCAGAAGATATTCCACACTTGACTCTCAAGATCTTGTCCTCGGAAAGATCCACAAACAACAAACATGTCCAGAAGTATTCAGATATCCAGGTCAAAGACTCAAGTGTTCAGGTTTACACACACAGTTTATATAATCTCCATGAACAAGCATTGCCAATAGGAAGAGAAGCTCTGGAGCAGCCGCAGTACTGCAAGCCCAGTGTCAAACATCAGCTAGGGAGTAATAAAGCTCCTTAACACTGGTCTGTGGAGCAGTGGAACTGTGTTCTCTGGTGTAATACAGCTCCATCTAATAGATTTGGGAGTGGCGTTTCTGATTTAGAGCTAATCAACCAACCTGACCACACCAATGCTTTTGTGGCTAAATGCAATCAAAACCTCAGAGCAATGTTTTGACGTAATGTAGAGGCTGTTTCTGTAGTAAGAAAGGGACAAACACCATATTAGTACCCTCATCTTTAGTTCAGAAGAGATTCTGTAGGATAGGAGAAAGTGTCTACAAACTTTTGGACATGCAGAGCATAGACCAGTATTTGTAAAGTCTCCTAGTACTGTTAAACTGCCTAAAAGGGCTTTAGAAAGTACTTATTAGGAAATCTGTGAGCCCTTATTTCAACTCAGTTGCTTAATTTAGAAGGCTCGTACGGCAGCTCACTGCAAGTTGCAAAAAGTGGTTTTGAACAAACCGAGACTAGTTTTGCAAAAGAGATTAAAGTACTCAGGCAAGCACAGCGTGGTGCTTTCGGAGGTCATGTGAGGGCTCGAGGCCTGCCATTCAAAATAATTCCTGAAAGAGAAGACTATGTTTAGTGTTAGTCCCATCAAAGGATCTTGAAACGTGGTCTTTTAATTTCGCTTTTTTAACATGTGCGAGCAGCAGATATGTCTCTTCAAGAATGCAATTTCCTGCCACTTAACGTTTTAGCTTATTGCCTTCATTTCACAAAGCAGAGTCTGTTCATAATGGCCAAAAGGAACGGCTCTCTGACAAGCAAGAAAGCAACAATCACTCTCAGTGTGTTCAACTGAGAAAGACCTGAAGAGGTTTTCATTTTTTTTTTTTGTGTTGTTTTGTTTTTTTGCTTTTGTTTTTTTATTTGACAAACGATCGAATTCTTTTGAAGACTCATGAGGATGATCAGCATTTGAGCAGTAAAATAAATTCAGGAAAAACTGATTTGGTCAACACTGACAAGTTTAATTGAACACTCTTGGAATTTAATTTAATTTTTTTAATTCTTAAGTATGTTTACATTTTAAAAGGAATTTAAAAAGAGTGCAACGGAATGCAGGTAGACGTAAGGAGAGAGAGAGATGGTGAAGGACCAAGTAATAAAAATGTAAAACATGAGAAATCAAAGAAACACATAACTGTAGCTCTCACTCTCCCTTTTGGGTACATTCTCAAAAATGATGTGCAAGACACTTTAGGTCGTACCGTGCTTTTAACACATATTGCGTTATGGTGTATTATAGTGTGTTTCTGTGACAATTAGATTGCATCTTAAATGTCTCAACACATTAGTTTTAACAACATAAAGGTAAGGACAAAAATGATGTCCTGGACAAACAGATGGGTTAAAAAAATATTGTTTTTACGGTTCTGCTGGTGGGTGGGTGGACAGAAAGATGGATGGATGGATAGATGGATGGATGGACAAAAAGATAGATAGATAGATAAATAGACAGACAGACAGACAGACAAACTGATAGATAGATAGATAGATAGATAGA
>JBBPCZ010000034.1:4494411-4513470 GCA_037974445.1 Brycinus macrolepidotus
CAGACAGACAGACAGACAGATACACAGACAGAGATAGATAGATAGATAGATAGATAGATAGATAGATAGATAGATAGATAGATAGATAGACTGACAGACACACACAGACAAGCAGACAGATGCACAAACAGACATAGTTGAGTTAAGATGTGTGCTAGAGATTGTATTTAGGGAATACAGTGTTGGCAGACAGCTGTTCAGCTGTTTCCTGTGGATTGTCACTGTCTAAATCAATAACAGAAGGAATTCAATTACGGTTCTGCATCTCTCTGCCTGCATATAGCAACCAATCCACCAATTTAGAGGGAAGATTTATTTTAAAAGGAAAAGGGAGGGGCAGGAGTGGCATCAATTTAATTTTTGCATCTGAAGTTGAAATTCATTTCAGAACTGCACAAGCAATAACAGAAAAAAAGAAAAAAACAGTGAGAGCTCTTATGCAAATGTATGGCATTTTTCCTGTGAGTGTAACTGTAGAAACAGGGTAACCAGTGAGGAAATAAAGTTCATGTTATAGTTTCTGCAAAATACCTACTGAACAGAGAGATGGTGTATCAGCAGAGCAAGGCTGCATGTGTACTCAAAGCTTCATAATTACGCAACTTGTTTGAACAAGTATCAGTGTAGAATTATGGCATATTCGGTTGCAAAAGGCTAAAACTTATCCTACATCAGTGCCTATACTCTAAAAGGTCTTAAAAACATGACCCAGTGTCTGTTTTGCTGCCCAACTTCTTGCCAGTGATTGATATTCCATTTCGGTCGACACAGATCAAATACAGTTTCATTCACCTTCAGAGAAGAGCAGTCACAGTATAGATGGGAAAACGGAGACTCCAGTGTGTGGAGGAACCCCCAAGCTCCCTTTTGTAATTTAAACTGAATAGTTTCAATCACTCTCGACCAACTTCCTTTTCCTTCTCCTAAAAGCCCATTTTTGAAATGTTTAAGCGATATAAAAGCCGACTCCCAGACTTCCCCTCCGATGAAAATAAACATCAAAGTACAGCAAGGACACCCATTCTTCAGCATTTTCTGAAGACACGCGTGCAGTTGTTTCACGCTGCGGGCGGCTTTTCATTACGTTCTTGAGAGATTAGTCTCACCCCACAGGGAGGCACAAGTTCAAACAGAGCGCCGGCATGGTGTAAATGGAGGAGAGTCATATATCCATAGACCTTTAGTGGAGTCAGAGGAGAACGAAGTGAGAGCAGTCGTAGGCCAAAGACACAAGTCATACACATCTCTACCACATGAAATCACTTTCACACTCAAAGATCTCGGACCAGTTGAGAAAAGATTTTCCCAGGAATGACTGTAAACTGAAAAATAGTGAAAAGTGACCTATTGAATTTTTCTTAATTTTAAACGGTGCATCATTTCCACATGAATAAACTATTTTACATCAACACAGTTGCTGCCATAAGAAAGCAAACTGGCACACAGAATTGTGAGGATGTAAAATATTTTATTTATGGGGAAATGATGTGCACATCTGAATCGGGAAACAATCCAGTGCGCTGCTTTTTCCAGGACATTTTCACTCTTCTGCAGTCATCTGTAACAGAAACTAAAGTTTGGATGAACCACCTCCATGACACTGAAGATGAGTCACACTTCCACAATTGGAGTCACAGTGGTGGCACTCGCACAGTGGTTCCCTCGCACCCATCCCATGCCCCTTCAGAATCCTACCTGTGTGCAGCTTTCTCTTCTTTCTAGCGTTGTCAGTTCAGAGATGGCAGAGTGGAGTGCACTCCTCCGTCTTGGTCTCTCGCATTTTCCTCTGTTCTGACTTGCAAGCAGAGCAGCGGTCTGTCTAGCCCAGCCCAGCACAACAGAGTTCACTTCAGTTCAGCTCAGTCGAGAACGGGACAGCATGGACCTGCCGGACAGTCGGCAAACTGAGCTCATCTTAATGAAGCCCCCCTCCCGACTGAGAATCATAAATACACTACTTTAGCCCTTCATGCCATTACAAGTACAGTCTAGTGCGACACAAATTGTGCTCTTTACGAGCAGTTTGGAGGGCCCATATCATGAAAAAAACTCTCTCTCTCTCTCTCTCTCTCTCATGAAGAAGTCTCTCTCTTTTTTTTTTTAATAAACAGTTTTCTTGTGATTCTCATATGTCCACCTTTTCAGCCGGCAGCAGTTTTCAGCAAGTCAAGTTTCAGCATAGACTGCCTTGTAGAAAAAGGTTCAATACAGCATAGCCAATCAGAGCACAGGTCTTTTACATATGTTAATCGCGAAGGCATAGAAAAACAAGAACAGCTCAGTTCTAATGGACAACAAGATGGTCATGTTAATATTAATTAGAACAGGTTTTTTCACACAAACCCATGCCAATGGTATTAATGGACCTCAGCAAAAAAAATAAAAGAAAAAATACTAGAAAACTGTGGGGCATGTGCCTTTTAAAAGCACTGTCTGTACTAAGTTTGTGGGTGATGGAATTAAGTAGAGAGTTAAGCAGCCTGACTTGGCTGAGTTTAGAGAGAGAGAGAGGGAGAGAGAGAGAGAGAGAAATCACTGCTGTGACAGAAGTGCTTTGCCTTCCTTTGCCTCCCACAGAGACTCATTGGCAACCGCAGCAAACAGTACGTCTCCCTCTCCTTCCCCTTCTCTCTAGCTCTCCGTCTCCCTCATTCCCTCGCTCCACTGTAATTCGTCCTCTGTATCCTCAGTTCCTGGGGAGGGACCTGAGCTCCGATTAAACCCTTCTTTCCTCTCAGACAAAAAAACAGCCAGCTCATTTTGTCAGTTGAATATATATGAGTGCAATTACTTCTCAATCACCCCGTCTCATTTAAATTATAGATGGGACGACTACCTGCAGGCCATTCCTCTCACAGACCTGCCGATGCGCAACAACTGTTTCATTTGATTCCCTTTTTGCCCATGGCCGTAGCGATAAGTGGATTCTTAAGCCCTTAGAAGTCTAGAGCAATAATTGTAATTTTGCTATACATTCCACGTACATTACATAAATATTCATAAGTAATTACATCATTAGTAACACAGTTATATAATGACTATATTCACGTTCAAAGTCTGTGCTTGCAACTTTTTCTGTCTGTTTCAATGTCAAAAAAGTGTTGCATTTGGCAAGGCTGCACTCACAATCATGACTACTCATCTTACACATACAAACAAGTTTGGAATCTGCACTTTTAATAGAATTTCTCTGCCTGTTTTAGTGAGTCGGGAGTAAGAAATAATTCAACAGTATGGAATAAGAGTTTCAGGGTGTTTTAAACAACTATAAATTACTATCTTCTAATACACACATGTCTATCTAAGTGAGTTATCTTACCTTAGTAACTTTTAATGGCTCAGGTAGATGTGGGTAGACTTTTTCAGGATGTAAATTCACCACCAGGGCGTAAGTGCAGTGTATGATGGCCTGGGTGAGATAGGGCCATCCTCTTGGTTTCCGCATAGAGCTGAATTTCAATAAGGAGGGAAATGTCAGGAGGGGTATAGACCTTTACCGACTGTGAAGTCTGGAGGGAGACGTTGACCTAAAGGTGACCAGAGGTGGCATATACTGTAATAAAGAGACCTGAAACTCTGCTACCTTTTGTGCGCTTGCTCTTTTATCAAGCTCTTGAACCCCAACCTTCACACAAAGTCAGCCCTGTAGAAAAGAAAAAAGAGAGACATGACACTTTCATATCTATAGACAAAAGACAGGAGGCCTTAGAACCGGAAGAACCTCATAAGAGGTGCCCTTTAGAGCAACAAGGAATGCATGAGGGTGTCACAGTGCACTGTGTTGTGAGCAAGGCTTATGGAATCCTGTGGAAACATAGTGCTCAATAGCATGCAGACATTACAGAACATTATCAAGAATGTGTTTTTTGTCCCATCTGAAGACAGCAGCTTGCACTTTATGTTGTGTGAACGTTTCATGGATTAATGGACCAATAGAAATGGATCTAAACTCCTTTGGAATCATGGCTGCCTGAACAATGGGGGTAAGTAGACATATGACCCATCACTTTTTAATGTACTGTGCTGATGCCCTACCAGTTTTAATCACGTTCAGACTACTTACTTAGAAAAATAAATAAATTCACTCTTTCCAACCACACAGACCAAAGACAGACAGTCAAACTCAGTGGAAACAATTAAATCGTAGATTAAATCTTTTATTAGCAATTAATCTACATTTCTGCTGGAGGATGGAACATTTCCCAAAAAGTGACACCTGCATGATTTCACGTTCAGTGAGACTGCCACAGCTAAATAATCTGGTAAATCTCTTGGTCACAGTTTTTAAGTCTCTAAGTGCAAGTAGCAATATTTCTAACCTCTATCTTGCTATGCTAGGATTTGAGAGAGGTGAGCTAGCAAAGTTAGTTGTTCCACAGGGTCAAAATGCACAACACTGAAGCCATTTATTAGGAGGTGTTATTATATTATACCTATGGCAGAGTCTATGTGTTGTGTGGAAAGTGAGTTGTCAGCATTGATTATATAAAGTTGTCTGCCCTGGGCTGGCCTGCGATGGACTGGTCAATAGACTGGTGACCTGTCCAGGGTGTTTCTCCACCTTTCATCCTATGAGCGCTGGGATAGACTCCAGTACTCCCTGCATCTCCTCTGGTTAGGATAAGTGGCTCAGAAAATGTATGAATGAATGATTATATAACGTGAAGTAAGTGCATGCCTATTCAAGTCAATGGAATGAAAACTGTTACTGTTCCTGTCTGCACAAGAAACCTTTTGTTGCCCCCCTCAATCCTACTTCTCCCAGAGGAATAACGACAGCCTGTAGAGCAGGTCCCAGCCTGACAAACCTAAATGTTTTATTAATTTGTTTTAAGTCAACCAATCAGAAAGTTAGTGTTTTAGGTTAAAAATAGTCACAAGACCCTGGCAATTTCAAAAACAGCCAAAAGGGGGAAAATGATTGGTGAAATGGCCTGAGTGGGACCCAAGGCCAGGACCAGGCGTGCAAACCACTGCACTAGCTGATTTAAGTTTTTATTTTATTTTATTTTATTTTATTTGTTTTTTTAATTTTGCCCTTCCACATTTGGAGGCACAATGCAATACAATCTAATAACTTAAATGCACATTAATGTTTTGAGTGTACTGAGACAAGTACTGAAACTAAAGAATCTTTCAGTTGATGTTTTCTGCAAGAACCATTTTTTTGTAACTGAGACACGTGAGCATAAAGAACTTTTTATAAAAGTAAAGAACCTCTACATAACATAAAGACTGTATATCACTTAAAGGCTTTTACTAGAATTGTACCGGTAAACTGGGACCCATTTAGGACCCTTTTGTCGTCATGTAGAGACGACAAAAGAGGTCACAGTTTGAAAATCACGAAGGGTAGTGAAAGCAGGCTATAATATGTGGTGTGTGGAGTTTAAAAATGCCAGTAAAAAATGTGTGTTAGAGAAAGAATGAGAGAGACAGGCGGAAGGTTGAGCTTGACACATATCATCATGATGAAATGATGCATTTCTAAGCATATTTATTTGGAATATAAGGCAGTATGAGGAACTGGGTGCATGTGTTTATTGTGCGAATGCATGTGTGTATAAGCCACCATACTGAAGTCGGGGACAGCTTGTCAGCTTGTGACCTGTGTCACCCTGAAGTAAGAAGCGCCTCTCTCAGCAGAAAAGCCCTCGCCATCCTCTAAACAGCTGCCGAGTCTGCACAACTCCACACCACTCTTAAATACACCCAGCCTGCTGCTTTAGAGCACGTAAATCACCCCGCTGCCCCCCCAGCCCTGATTCTAATCCCCCACCCTCCCCAGCATCTCACCTCATCTGAGCTCCATCCTCTTAATAAAGCACAGCTCTGAACAGTCAGCGCCATGCAGGCCAACAGCGGGAAAAAGTAAATGTGACTGCCACAAATGAAATCAAAGCGTTGTCCCGCCGTTTGTAAATGCCCCCTATGGACTGGCTCACTGGACTGGACCAGTGGGAGGAGATGTTGCATTGCTTTCTCAAAGTCATCCTTTTGCCGTGGCTAGATAAACAGGTTATATATTCACGTTAATTGAAAATGCCCCTTGGTGCGATATGCAATGCTAAGCATCTCTCCAAATTAAGATTGTTGATGTAATTCAAAGACAAACAAACATTTCAGCAAATGAAAGTGGGTGGGTTACTGAGGAATCTATCTCTGAGGGACTTGCTATAATCATTTTAATATGTAAGAGATACCACTGCGATTTTGCTGTGTAGCTATTAGCAATTTGCTATAAATTCAAATCAGGCCTGAGTAGTATAACAGATTTGAAATGATGTCAGTATTTAAAAATGGTGTTATCTGAAAATGATAGCGGCATTAAATTTCTAATCTACAGTATCAAGTAAATTACCAACTAAGTTTAGTGGCCCCTTATAGTCACGAATGAACACACCACAGCACACAGTGTGAAGTTCTTTCTCTGCATTTAACCCATTTACCAGGTGAAGCAGTGGGATGGCAGCAACACGGTGCCTGGGTAGCCGTGTGTGGGGACGGTACCTTGTACCTCAGTGGTGCCACTAGCAGTCCTGGGATTCAAACCCACAATCTTCTGATCACAGAGGCAACTCCCTAACCACTAGTCCACCAGCAGCCCCACCACATTCTGGCCACCACATACCCAGCACAATAAGCACATTCTGCCCATTTAAATTTAGTGGGGGTAGTTGGTGACTGATAGAGAAGAAATACCCCAGAAAAATACCCCAGTATGGCGATTGCTCGGTGATGGATACACACATCACAGGACCCTCAGCTGTTACTCTAACTTTACTTCCTTGACTTTGTGCTCTCAAATCTGAGTCTTTGTCCTCTAAATGAATGTTATTTTATCAACATTTCCTTGAAATAGAGTCTGTGATGTGCAGCCCTTTTGACTTGCTAACTATGCTGTTAGCTGTTAGCTGAGCGAAGACACTCCAGATATACACCACAGAACATGTTTGATTTTGACTTTCTGTCACTCTAACAGCAGTCCCTCAACTTTGCTCTCAAACATGAGTTTTTTATGGTGTTAGCAGATGACTAATTTTACAGCTCAAACACAGAACATTTTCTGTTTCAGCTGTAAGCCACTTCACAACACCACTCAATTCGCTCTGCTCTCTTAGACATTCGATTTTATTGCCTACACTTGTTCAGCAGAGCAGCATTTAGCTGAAATCAAACCTTTACTGTGGTGTGTGGCACTGTTTGGATCTGTAGCCTGCTTGCTAAGCTAACATTGTTAGCCAAGCAGGTTCTAATCCAAGCACCACAGACATGCTCAACTCAGATTTAAGTCATCATCTAAACTTTGGTTAACCAAAATCAAACATGTTCGGTGATTAGTAAAGCTGTTATCATGCTACCCAAACAAATGCTAACCAGCTCATGTCTCCAGGTTAGTAGCATCATTTACATTTACATTTACATTTAAGGCATTTGCCAGATGCTCTTATCCAGAGCGACTTACACCAGTGCTTAAGTAGTCCACATCTGTTCTTCATACCTGCAAAGTTAGACTCAAATCAACATCTGCTTTTTAACCAAGTTACTACCAACTAAGTAACACATTAATAAACCCTGTCAAAAAGAAAAAGTCAGAGGTCAATACACAGTTAGCAAAAAACATGCACGAGAGTTAAGAGGGTAAGTGGTCATGGGAAAAATATACAAACAATAAGCGTGAGGACTGTTAGGGAACTCATTTAACATTTGGCAAATATTGTCAGACTCAAACAAGAGCAGACAAAACACACCAAGCACACCATGCTACACCAATATTGTTGGGTAAGTATTTTTATGCTACATTTAGTTACATCTGTAACATGGTTAAAAATCATATGTCACTCTGGCTAAGAACATCTGCTAAATTTGTAAATGTAAATTAAGGCTACATATATAACAATGTGACCTTTCAGCCTAAGAGGGCTAACCAGATTAAGACAGAGGCTAAATGAACAAATAACAGTCAAACTAATATAGATACGATAGTCGTTTAGCTAGCTTAGTAATGTGAATGACGTAACCAACGAATTGATTAGCAGATTTGCTGGTTCAATGTGATTTTTGAGTGATGGTGTAGTATTCCTTTGTGCTTAAACAGCATCTCGTGTCTCTCTTCTTTAGTGTTTGGTCAAATTAGGTCAAATTTGGGTCAAATTTCACTACTTTATCCACACTCTTCATGGGTATTTGTATTTAACCAAAGATGTGGCTTATTGATAAATGTTACACTTGGTAAGTAATAACTGGACAACTGATATTCAAGGGAGCTGTTACTGAATGATGTGCTGTAATTCGTTTGTTTCACTTTGAAAGTGTATCACTTTTTTTGGGGGGGTGGGGTGTGTTTTTTATTTTTTCTCACCACAAAGTAACATGTACTGATGCAAGTAGTTGAGGACAAAGTAGGATATTTTATTTTGAATAGAGGTATAAAAGTAAAAATCTCAATAAAAAAAAACTGAAATGCTTGAATAAAGTACAGACAATCAATAAAAAGGGATTTAAGTATAGTATTGAAGGACATTCATTACATCCACCACTATGCTCCACTTGTTTCAATTAGCTATTAGTAAAAAATAATGACACTTTTCAAAAAATGTCCTCTGAGGATTATAACAGGGTCGATATCCCACCTTTTATTTGTCTCTTATTTTTTCCCAGAGGCCAGCTGATGATGGAAATGTGGTTTATGTACCAAAAACAGTTGCATTATATCTTCAAGTTACCATATTCCATTCTCCCTTTATTTCCTAGAATAAAACAGGCTGCTTTTGTTACTGTGCTTTTAAGACCAATAAATGCAAATAACCTCTGCTCTGATTGGCTGCCTTATATTGTGCCTCACAAACAGTGAATGCAGAACAGGCTGTTTTGCTGCTCGGTTTCCACATATAGACTGGGGAGCGAGTGGTACATTTTGAAGCGTCAACATACTACATTAATCTCCTTTATTTCATAAATGGTGAGAAAAATGAGACCTTTAGGATTACAAATACAAGAGGAGGTGAAAGGATGATTCCAGATATGCTGCAAACCTTTGTAAAATGTATGAAAGCCTGAAATATAAAAAATGAATTTGGCCATTTTGTTTATAGCTTATCCACTTTCTTCTCCTTCTAAATATCCACCTGGTAACTCCATTCAAATTTCTCCAAAGGCCACTTTCTGTAGCAATAACCATCTGGGCTCTGGTTTTGTAATAAGCTCAGCTATGAGCCTCTGTCTGCACACCAAGACAGTAGGGTCTCTTATACTGCAACATGTGTCACCGTGTCAGATGGGACATGTTAAATCATATGACGGCCCCACTCGTTCAATCCTCCTGCAACTGTGCAATAAAGCCAGTGATGCAGAGAGTGAATAGTTTATATACAGCAATAGTTTATTCAGAGTTTGACAAGGCCCAAGACACTAGCCAGCTGAGTTGCTGCTTTAAAGGATGAAAGGGGAAACATTGTGTGCTGAAACTATCCTTAGCTGCTCTTTTAAGTGTGTTTATTTAGTCTATGGTTGCCGCAGCAGAATCTGGGAGCAGTTGACAGTAATTAGCTTGCATAATGCATGGAGTGTCCGTTTCAAATCCGGAGTCTATTCCCAATAATGAGAACGTATCGTTTCATTTATCTGCTATGGATATTAATCTGAATGACCGCGGCTGGCATCTTGAACATTTTTATAGCAGAAACGTAATTTCCATTGTGCTACTCTGCTGGTTCATAATGCAGCATGACCAGATTCATTCATGGACCCATGCATATTCGATAGATAGTTTCGAATGACATGTAGCTCTCTCCATGAGTGCAATTTCGGTGGGGAGATCATTAGTGCCGTATTTCCAGATCACTACTCATTCATTACAGCAAACAGCATGCAAAATCAAAGAGTCCTTCCTGTCAGAGACTTTACATAAGCAGTGAGAAGAGTGTTCTTTTTTAATGGCCTTGGTTAATTATGAAAGAATATTAATATTGAAGGGCTCAAACTCTATTTTATTTATTTATTTCAGTTACTGTGTGTCTGGTTTTATCAAAAACAGTAATTATTTATTTTTACATACCCATAATCCTACTGTCTGTATCTCGCTTTAGAATGAAAAGGCATTTTTTTTGGCTACTGTGCCTGTAAGCGTGATATATACACTGACTGATGTATTTACCAGTTGACAAAATTAAAACCACTGAAAGGTGAGGTGAATAACATTGATATCTATACAATGGCAAGTGGTGGGATGTATTTGGTAGAACATAGTGCATTACAGCTTGCTGTATATGGAGCTGTGTAGCCACAGAATGGTCAGAGTTGTCATGCTAGCAATGGAAGAAGCTGAAAAGCAATGGAAGAAGGTGGTCTGGACTGATGAATCATATTTTCATGTGGAAGGCCACATGCGCACGCATCACTTACCTGATCTAGGCAATGTTCTGCTGGGAAACTTTGGGTTCTGACATTCATGTGGATGTTACTTTGTTGACATTTACCTAACCATTTTTGCTGACCATGTATATCCCCCTCATGGCAATGGTATTCCCTAATGCCACACTGCAAAAATTGTTCAGGAATGGTTCTGGGAGCTTAAGGTGTTGATCTGGCCTTCAAACTCACTAGATTTCAGTTTGACCAACCATCTGTGAGATGTGCTGGCAACTTCAGGGCTTAAAGGATCTGCGGCTACTTCTTGGTGCCAGATATCACAGCACACCTTCAGAGGTCTTTTGGAGTCCTTGCCTCAATGGGTCAGAGCTGTTTTGGCCACACAAGGGTGACATACACAATATTAGGCTGATGGTTTAACTTTTATGGCTGATTGTTGTATAAATGGCCTATGTTTTGACTGGTTGTTTATTGAGCCTCATTCAGAAGGAAACATTAGGGCTAAAACATTCCTAATAAGATAAATGGATGGGGCTAAATTGCTGCTGGCAGAAAAGACAGACAAATATTAACATGTTAGTTTTTGTGACTCACACACAAAAAATGTTTTGTTGTTAAGTCTATACATGCAGACTTGGGATTGAATGGTACATATTGAAATGTTTCCATTCTACATTAAGAAAAAAAACAGTAAGGTAAATTTGTTTTTCCATGATATGTCCCTGTTAACATCAAAATAAGACAATGTACCATATTTATAAGAATGATACTACGTTAAATGTGACTTTATTACCATCTTAAATTTCCTTCCAAAAAGTATTTGGGAACCGTAGCTCATCTCTCCGGCCATGGCTCAGTGTAACTAATTGAAGAGAGATGAGGCAGGCAGACAGCTTTATGCGTGAGCCTGCCCGCCTATGTTTATGGTGACTGGATGACATCATTAGCTTTATTTAGATCAATTTCACACCGTCTGTCTGATTAATAGGGAGACAATTAAACGTGGCGAGGCTCTAAATCGCACTGTAAATTACGGAAGGATGAGTATGAGAAAGACGATTTAGTCAAAGCAATATAAAGTAGTATCTTTCCCTTGCTGCATTGACCGCTATAATCTAAGGCCACCCTGAACATTTTACCAACAGTGGATGGCTCAAAGGACGGTATCATCAGAGCATACTCCAACTCTCTAACCGCCTTTGAAGTTCCACAAAGGAAAGGTTTTATGAAATCATTTGTATATTTCCCTTGTAAATGAGTGGTTCAAGTGAAAATCAAATGTCCACTAATTTTCCACTCAAGTGCACTCAGCACAACCAAGATGCATTTGGCGTCCAAATTTGTCTTCTTTAGTTTTGTGCTGGAGCTAAGAGTTAACATTAAACCACTTTAAATACAAATACACTTGTACATATTTGTATTTACATATTGTGGTCTCTACCATTACATAACATACTGTTAACAAAATCACTTTGTATAGCTGAAAGATAACTTTGTAACTTTTGTACATACAGACTATTTTTGGTGTTTTATTACTTAACCAAAAAATATTGAGTAGCACCTATACAAACCTGGCTGATGACGTTTGAAAAAAAATGTATCCATCATGTTTAATCTGCTATATATCATGAAAACACCTTCTAAAAGTGGTTGGAGGTCAGGGGGTTAGCCCTAAACGGAGGATGTTTTTTATACCCTGCTCCCACTGATATTCTTGCTTTTAGTGGCCAAATAACTACACAGCAATGAGTTAATTACCCTGCAAGTCTTCAGTTAAAAAGTAGGAAAACAAAAACCAGCAACAGGCTAGTAGTTACTACAAACATGAAAAAGAACAAGACAACAGTAAAAGGTCATAAATAAACTATTTAAACCTTAAGGCCCTGGGGGGGTGGGAGGTTGGGGGGTTAGTGCATCATTGTTCATAAGTTCATAGAGAGCAAACATCCAATTAAACCATTTAGAATTCAAGCAAAGGTACTAGGTCTTCCCACTCTTCTATTTGATTCCAGTCCTTAGGTACCATTTCATTTATCTCTGAGCATCTTAGAGCTTTATTCTTAGAATCACAGATGATGATCGAGTGAGGGGCTGTCTCACACAGGTATACTGCGATGCTTTTATTGTTCTACCTGCCAACCTCTACTGTCCTCACATTGATCTACCTGGAGTGCACAGCGCTACAAACAAAGCCATCCACAACGTTCTGCCACCTTCCTCTTCCCTAAAAATTACCCCTATCCCCCTACTGCTTGACAAATCAAGCACCATGTCGTTGTCATCTTCTCTCTCTCCCTTTCTTTCTCTCTTTCCCTCCCTCTGGTTGCAAGCACTTTGGGCAATTTTCTTCCCAAAATTACCAGGTCTGAATGGCTCCTGGAGCAGCGTGAGGTGGACAGGCCTGCCGACCAGGGGTTGGTGGGTGGGATGGCTCCCCCTACAAGCGCTATCGCCGTCCTCTTTCATTTTAACCCCAGCACGCCGTTGTCACGGAGCAAACAAAGATATCCCTTTCCACCCAGTTCCTGACTGTGAGAAGAAAGAGAGGAACACAAGTAAACAAAACTATGACAGGCACCTTGATCAGAGCAAGAGTCTAATCCTTACCGAGGCCTTTATGCTAATCCTATCAGCTCCGCCCCTCTCGGGCCTCCAATCAGATCACCTGCCCCATGAGCCCAGGCTAATGCACTCTCTCATAGCAAGGGATTCAGGCACAAGAGCATGTGGGCCAGGAGATAACTACATTACCCAAGCTTCCATTTACCTCGCCACAGGGCCTCGATTCCACACGCAGCCTCTCTCTACCTGAACCAGCACGCAGCGGCCATTTTGGATTCCATACGCGTCCGCACTCAGACAGACACACGACGGTGGACAATGAATAAACCATGCTGGAACAAAAAACCTTTGACAACTTCGGCTGAGATTGCTGCCCTAGAAGCAGCCTTTTTTTGTCTTTGACATGCAACTTTGAGATGCACTTTCTCTCAAGGTAACTTCTAGTATGTATGTGTGTGTGTGAGGCAGTTCTGGGTTCCTGGACACACTTTTTACTGCCTACATAAACGAGCGGAACTACAGGGTCAGAGTGAGACGAGGCCATCTCCCTGTCAGAAGGTAATGGCCATACAGAAGTGTCTGGAAGCAATGGGAGTCGTAAAAAGATGCGGTATTTTTTAATAAGTCTATCGATTGTAAATTGGAACACCTTGAAACAGCATGTTACATCAGCCAGAGGTGCTTAATGCGCTGCTTTTCCCTCACCAGCGGCAATTACAAAGAGCGCGATCCAATTTGGTGTTGTCTTGCAGTGGAAGGCTTGTAAAAAAGGTGATTTAGCCCCACTGCTGCGGTAAACCTGTCTTTAACACCTTCAGATAGAGGCCTGAACCACCAATAGATTTGATGCAGATACACAGGAGGCTTTCATGTACACGCAGCTCATCCATAGCAATAGATTTAGCAAGACTGTAAAAGATAAATTTGTCCTTTGTGTCAAAGCTTATACCTGACCTAGGGAAATGATTGGGATGTTCAGACTAGGTTGTTAAAACTCTGGCTTTTTGGTTCTGCAATTCAAGATTATGGGTTAGGCAAGCATGTTAAACGTCAAGTTGTTGGCTCTAATCTGATGCAACATAGGGTAAATCTTGCTCATCCTCTGTGGGTTAACTGGAGCTCATCTATGTTATAAACCACCTCTAGACACCACATCAGCTGAAGAGGCAAAGCTGTTCAAGACATCTCTCCAGTATCCCCCAATACACATAATGCTGTCCTTTTCAGCAATAATTCTGTAAATTAATAACATAAAATACCCTCAGGTTCCAAAACTGCTATACTGTTGTCCTCATATCAAAACCTTTGTTATTATTTTTTTCATCTTTCAATATTTGCACCTGCCCTATTTTTTGCAGTTTGATCTTTGCATTGTGTAGACATTTCATCAAAATAGAACAACAGAAATGGTCCCAAATAAGTTACATTTAACATTAAGAACATTTTTTTTCTTCACCTTCAAATAAGCATTTCAAAATAAGAGGATTTGCAAGAGGACAGCAAAGATATGGACATGGCAATTCTAATGTTGGCCTTTTTCGCTGCAGTCCAACCAAAGCAAAGTTGGTGTGCTGTAATCCATGCCTCAGTGCCCATGTTTAACCAGCAGTCTGTCCAAGCACTGTTTGCCTAGTGAGCAAGCAATTTCCAGCAAGGTTTCCAAACACTGTGGCCTAATGTAAGATGGAGAGAGAGGAGCAGAAGCACCCCGCTGAAGAGTCCATCTGTTCCGAACGCGTCCTGCCCACCATGATGGGCCCAGCTGAGCTGGGAGGCAATTACCATCAAGGAGGTGAAAGTGTGTGTGAAGTGTCCAATTTGGCTGTGTATTTCAGAGGGGGACAGCAGCTGATGGCATTGAGTCATCACAGGCAGCTTTGCCGTGAGTGCTAAAGCAGGGACAACGGTCCAGGTGCCAGTGCACTTTGCTGTCCCATCAGGCCTAACAAGCAAAAGCAAGCGATTCAACTCTAGGAGCTCCTTGAGCACATATTTTTGGAAATATGTGTACACACATTCTCCTGATGATGATGACAAAAATTCCCAAAAAGGGGCTCATCCTGACTCTAAAATCCCAAATACCAGCCTGTCTTTCTAAAGAGGCTAAACAGATACTATTTTGTATTCCAAAAAAGCCTCCTCAGAGTGAGATCAGATAGCAGGTGCTATGCACGGTGTGCCTCAGCGAGGCAAATGCATTTCAGATAGAAAACCCTGATTCCAGGCATCATGCTGTCCTAAAGCACTTCCACTTATCTGTCAGATGATCCACTCGGCTGATCTGTCAATGCGTGTCTCACAGGACACATGCGCACGCACCCACACCCACCCACACACACACACACACACACACACTTGCATTCATGCCCCTAACTTAGCTACAGGGTTAGGTCAGCACTAACCCCTGCTCATTACTCCGAAATGAGCATCATTAACAAAAGCACACACTCCGATTCATCAGTGAGGCTCACCTTCATTGCTTAAGCTCATTAGTCGAGCAGCAAGGTCCCAATTAGGCCTCTCTACCGAGTCCGTCACTAATCATGGGTGCTTTGTTATGGTTTTGCATTAGACTGTGCCTTACTGCAGCCTAAAACTAACCTGAACTGTAATAGCCTGTAGCCACCTTAGGCTTTCAAATGAAAGTGTCGTAGGGACCACAGAAACACTGGCATAAACATGTCCCCTGAAACAGTACTATCAATGTGAGGATATTTGGTCCCCACAAAGGGGTTAAAACATACTGTATGCACACATACCCATATATACACACATGTTGAGTGTTTAAGCAGTCACAGTGTTTGAAAGTGCTCGACTTTGGTCTTCATTGATGGGAGGCCCTTGGTGCTGTGCTCCTTCATGTTGATGAGCTGCTCTGTAGAAAGCACATCTGTCTCAAAGGCAGTAATGTACTGGTCCCAGGTCAGAGGATGCAGCAGACTCATCCCTCTGCTGCACCATAGAGCTCGTTTAGCACATGCTCATTCATTCATGAGTCCGTTCATTAAGCTTGCAGTGCATAGACTCTGCTTAGGCTTACAAAGACAGAAACAGAGAGAGATTTAGCAGCTACAGCGGGGCTATCCAATCTTACCCAAAAGGGCTGGCGTGGTTGCAGGTTTTCAGTCCAAGCAAGCAGGAGCTCACCTGATGTTTAATCACTTGTTTAATCAGAGGGTCTCAGTCCCTAAATAAGTGATCGTGTAAAAACCTGCTTTGTCAGAATGAAAAGCTGCAGCTGCTCTAGCCCTTATGTGGGTAAAAAATGAACACCCCTGAGTCACAGCTACATTTGAAGCAAATATGGTTAATTTATCATCCATGCTGCTTGTCCTTAACCAGGGTCGTGGGGGATGCTGGGCCTATTCCAGCGGTAATATGGCAAAAGACAGAGAAACACCCTGGACAGGTCGCCTGTCTGTCGCAGGGCAAACACACAGACAAACACATTCACACAGTCACACTAAAAAACCTTTCCGGATATTGCAGAGACTTTTCAATAAACAATATTTCAAGAGGTTCTGCAAGCAACAAACAATTCATCACACAGAAGGAGTGATTGAGAATCTGACTCTACAAGTAATAACCAGCCTTCTTGTCACATCTTAGTGTGAGCTATGGAAGGCAATGGAAAGCAATATGCAAGCTCACACACAGACACAGTCACACGTAGGGGCAATTTAGCATCTCCAATTCACTTGACATGCATGTCTTTGGACTGTGGGAGGAAACCAGAGCACCCCATCAAAACCCAAGCAGACACAGGGAGAACATGCAAACTCCATACAGACTGGACCTTCAGCTGCCCCAGCTAGGAATCAAACCCAGGACCTTCTTGCTGTGAAGCGACAGTGCTACCCACTGCATGTTGCATGTAAGTTTGACTCCTACTCATAAGAATAAGAATAACCATAAATAGCATACGATATGTGATGCATTAAACAGTGTCACTGACTTACACTGGCTTGCCAGTGCAGAATGTGCTTATAAAAGCCACAGATGAGAAAATGCATCACATAGGGTGCATTACGGCTGACATATTAGCCTGTTAGTGTATACATATTTTAGTCTATCAGTATCAGAGTCAGAACCAGAATCAGAAAACTTTATTGATCCTGGAGGAAAGTGCATATATTATATGTATTTCCTGGAGGAAAATACATAAAGTAGTATCCTACATTATGTATTATTTGATCTGAACAATGAGCAATGAGACTGGTGTTCTTTTTCACAAATTTAAATAGAAAATAAGTTGAACCTTCAGAGCAGGAGACCTTTTGCGCAAACAAAAATGAGGCCTGCTGCTAAGAGCAGGAGCTTAATTTAATTGCATTTTCCAGAAGCTTCTCAGAGCCAGAGCATCTAAGTGCAGCCCTGCCTGCCCTGTGCTGACTGGAGGCAGTGTGCGCTCAAATGAACTCATGGCGGGACAGCAGACATCACTACTCCTCCAGATTACTGATCACTGGGTCTGGCGAGGCAAACACACCGCAGGCACTGTTTGTTTCAACCATAAACCCTCGCATCCCCACCATCCAATTATTCAAGCGAGTATTCTGTCAGGGGCCCATAATTCCATTAGAATAGAGAAGAAAAAAAAAACATTTCCGGACTTTGTGGAGGCTTTTCAATAAACAATATTTCAAGAGGTTCTGCGAGGAACAATTTATCACACAGAAGGGGTGATTGAGATTGCGACTCTACGAGTAATAACCAGCCTTCACGTCATACCTTGGTGTGAGCTATGGAGGGTAATGAAAAGCAATATGCAGGCTTGGCAACAGACAAGTAGGTGGCCTACACTGCAGATAAGAAGCTAACAAAACCGATTGTGAAGTTCAAATTGTGCATAAGAAAGCACATAGAGATACAGAAATTCTTTGAGGAGCCATTGCTGCAAATTGCTGAACCTTTGGAAAGCTTAAAGACCCTCCTCTGTGTTGAAAAAGTTCTATACCGGTTGAAGCTTCTTCCTAGTCCCTTAGATGCAAGCTAAGAACCATTTAGGATTCGGTATGTTTAAGAGTTAACGATCAAGCAAATGTTCTGACTTAGATCATTCCAAAGGTAATACAGATGCTTCTGCTGAATTAAGTCCATATTAAGAACACTCTTTGATGCCTAGTCCTTGAAAACTGTTGCCCGTTCAAAGACAAAAATTCTAGCCTCTCCAAACATCAAATTTTCATCCATTGAATAAAATGGAATTCAACCCCAATGATCTTGGTTGACATTTTAAGATTCAGTACCTCTTTAAAGCCTCAAAGTAGCCCATAATGATCACGATTAAACCATGAGGTAGGCTTAGTGCATTCACATCCTGCACTGTATTACCAGGGAAAAAAAAAAAAGAAATAGCTCACCGTCTCCTGTGCAGGAGAAAATTGAGGTGGGCAGTCTCTCAGGTAACTTGGCTCTCTCCCCTTTTCTCACTCGTCAGCAGGCTGTTATTACAGAGAACAAGATCAATTGTACAGTCAGATGTGATTTAAGGCAGCAGTCATCTAAATTTTCTCTCGCTGGCTCTCATCTCATTGTGTTTCCTATTTCATTGAGATCAGAGGGCCAGTGAATTCAGTGCTTCATTTCCATAAATGCTTCCGAAGACCCAGAATGAAGAACTCTCTTATGTACGGCTCCTATCAACATCCTTTACAGGCTCTTATTCTGCAGCAAAAGGTCCATCTATAAATGGTATATTTAAAGGGAGCAATAAGCAGAATTTTCCATTAAAACCTGCAGAGGTGGAATGTAATGTGACGATGACAGCTGGGAAAAATGCCTTTTTTTTTTTTCTTTGTATGGGTCAAATGTGTAGGTTACTTCCTATTGTGATGTGACCAGACATGTAACAAGCTGCAAGCCAGTATTATCCGACATGAAATGTGTCTGTCTGACCTTCACAACTATATGGAGAGAAATGGTGAAGTGGATAGATCTGAAAGCTCAAGCTATAGTTCTGATTTTCAAAATTATATTTCAGAAATGTTTCTGATGCTATTATGATAAGGGTTTCTATTAGGGCTGTCAGTAGATTAAAATATTTAACTTTGCCATAGTTAACTCGCGATTAATCGCACCTTTAAGTCTGTCCTAAACATACTGTTTTTAATACTCTTATCAGCA
>JBBPCZ010000034.1:4513570-4527461 GCA_037974445.1 Brycinus macrolepidotus
CCAATACTTTTGTCCACGCAGCGCTCTAGGTCTCGGCTGGTTTTCGCGGGGGTCAGGCGTCCCGTTACTTTTGTCCACAGGGTTGCCAACTCTCACGCATCTGGCGTGACAGTCACGCATTCAGTCTCAATCTCACGCTCTCACGCGCAAGAAAGAAATCTCACGCCAAATCTGATATTTTTCTGTATTGGCATTTTTTTCAGTCATGTAAAAAAATGATTCGCTGAAAACACCGGTTTCAAAGATGTTTATTTGTTACACATAGATGATAAGCATGTGCAAAACGTAAAGCGAGAAAGGTTGGATCCCGACATCGGCCACACACACCCCAATATCTCACTCCAAGGTATCTCTCTTTCACCCCCCCCCCCCCAAAAAAAAAAAACCCCCAGCAAAACCCAGCCGAGATTCAGAGCGCTGTGTGCTGAGCACAAAAAAGCAACAAACTTTCAAAATAAAAGGATTAAAACGCGCGATAAATTAATTGTCGGCATTAGGTAAATAATGCGTTAATGCGATAATAACGCGTTAACGTTCCCAGCACTAGTTTCTATATAAGTGCTACTATAAGAGTTCTTTAATGATACTTTATTAAAATAATAGTTATATATAGGATCATTGCCACTTAAAGAAGTTCTGCAGTTCAGAAAATGGCTTGTTTTTTTATATATAATAACAACATAATAATAATAATAATAATAACAATAATAGGCCTGTTATTTTTACAAATCGCAGAATCTTAATTTGGTACTGAACTGCAGTGAACCTCAAACTCGTCACTGAAAACCAGTTTGAGAACCACTCCTATAAAGAACCCTTTTTGCTGAGAGTTCCATTTTCTGCTCTACACTCTTTAAAATGAAGGTTCCTAAATGGTTTTTGGATTGAACATGCAGTTCTAGGGGGAAAAAAACTTAATTGGTAGAGACCTTTTACATTGTGTGTAGGTTCTTTATACTTTCACAAGGTTCTTCACACTCACAGAGCTCATTTACTCTAATGTATCACTGAAGAACCATCCATTGACATTTTCTTTAAGAAACTAAAGGCGGCATCACTTCTGTGGCATCAAGAATCAGTTTGACACCTATATTTTTTTCTAGTTTGAAGAAATTAATCCCTCTACAGGACCTGCCGAATACCCTCCTAACCTTGCTCATTAGCCAGCAGACTGACCATAATTTACAACTGTTTAGTTTCTGCTATAGCATTTGACTTGGGGTGGGGGTTGAGGAGAGACACTCGGTTTGAAGGAGAATGCCAACAGTCAAAGAAGAATGTTTACAGATATCATTATTACAAACAGCTCTGCATGGCGTGAATGCCAGATCCCTTATTATCCGCCCTGCTCTGTCCATTAGTCATTAGCATAAAGCAAACACAACACATCTCTCCGAATGGAAAATCTGCTGTCGAAGGCACCTGCTCCAGATCAATAAAACACATATTTACTCATCAATATTAGCGGGAGAACCCTGTTTGATTCAGCACAGATGAAAGGACATAGTGATTGCAAGAAGTTCGCAAGGTGAAACATCACTTTATTCTCTTGAGATTTCTACTGATGGGGAATGGGATGTGTGGACACAAAGCCTGATACAATGCACCATGATATTCACAATGCACTTTCATCAACAACAAATGGATGGTATTTCATGTCTTGCACACCCAATCTTTCTCAGACACTCTTTGCAAACACGGTTCTTTTACATCCCATCGGAGACATCTAGGTTTTAGAAGAAAAAAATAAAAATCAACATTCAACGTTTCGCATTTGGACTCAATTTCTGGTGTCCCAGGTTGAGCCACTGGTCTCATCTTCCGAAAGTTATTGCTAAACAAATCCTTTGTAATTGTGGTTGTTTGCTCAATAAAGCTGATTTATGCCTGTTCATTTATCTTCTCTCATTAACCCAGGCTGCTGCTGGCTGCGCTTTCTGCTCTAATCAGCAGTCGCTTCCACAGGCTGTGGCCATAGCACGCCCCAGCACCACATGCTACATCACGGAGCCCAAAAACATCCTGAAGGAAGCCCCTCTCCAGAAGCTTGGGATGGGTTCCGCACGTGCTAATTAACAGCTTCAGACGTTGCCCAATTACAGTGGAAAGGAAGAAGCAAAGTGCAAACTGTATTATAACCTGAACAAAATGAGAGGAAATGCTCGGTAGCAATCTAGACTGCATTTCCTCACCCAGGTTTAATTCAATTAAGTATAACATAAACTCAGAAGATAAAGACAGGAGCATACAACAATTGATGTGTGTGTGTGCGCGCGCTCATGCCTCCACTTTGGGAGGAATGCTGGTTTAGCCGCTACTGGCTAATTAGGTAATGAGCACTGATTACAGCTCTGATTTCCCAGGTCCTCTCGCATAGCTCAGCTCACAACCTCCACTATACTGACTCCTCTGCTGCCAGCCCTAAACCTAGTGTGCATATCTCAAATCAAGCACAAGATGAAGAGCTATAGATAGACATAGATATAGATATAAATTTAAATAGAGACATAGATATACAACATATGCAATAGTCTGGAACTGCGCCTCGTTTCTTTGTATTTTGCTTTGAAACACCTTGCTGGTGCAAAAATCCTTTTTTTATGCCTATCAACTGTCTTATCCTGGGCACACTGAGTAGATTAAATTAAAGAAATGAGAACAAATGTTTTACTGCAACAGACTGCAAAGTGCTTAAACCACTCAGCATTCAGCACCACCAGTATACTGATCACCGGCCTGATCATCTGGAATCATCTGCACCTGTTTCTTCACTGGTTCAGTCCTTAAGTTAGATGTTGGATTTGTTATGCTTGGATGATTCATACATAAGTCACTGGAAGGCTTGATAAACAAACAAACAAACAAACAAACATTCAGAAAGCCTGGATAATTCCTCAAGTCTACATGAAAAACACAAGAAAGTCTGGCTCCTTTGAAGCAAAATATGAAGAAAAGATGGGTGGCTCAAGACTTCTGCAGAGCACTGTAGATATACCAGGCAGAGAGGCCGATATACAGTCATATATCTTAAAAAAAAGTAATTCTGCACCAAATTTTGCAGAAAAATGCCACATTTAAGTATGCTCCCTGTAGAGGATATGTCCTTATTTTCACTTAGAAAATCAACAAAGCATGTCATTTGACTTGGGGTGTGCAAATTTTTCACATGACTGGATAAATGGATACACTTTATTGACAAAATGCTAGCAGTGTGTTCTTTGCTATATACTGTGATTGCAACACAACTTGCAATACATTAAAACTGTCGCTGTGCAGAAAAATATATATCTCCCAAACAGTACCTTTGAAGGTAAAGCAAAAACGCTTTTACTTATGTCATTTAATCTTTAAAGCATTTGTATTCCAAGCCATTTAAAAGCATTTTTACTGGTTCATTTATCGCAAAGGTTTCACCGAATGAAAGAGGCAGCTTCTGTGTTCAGATGAAAAATAAATAAAAGCTGGAAAAAAAACCTGAAAACCAGAAAAAACAATGGTGTCACTGTTACGTCCCGGTCAGCGGCCACTAGAGGCTGCCAAATGAACTCGTATCTCTATACATGGGTGAGTTCCCCGGGCGGCTCATCAGTGAGGGTTCACAGCCGGGGCTTTAGTAATGAGTAATGGTTTGTTTCGATTGGTTTTTGTCTGTTTGTGTTTGTATTTAAGTGTCCCCTCTGCCTGATTTGGTTGTCAGTCCACCCTCACGCTCCACTTGTATTTTGGCCCTCGTGCCTCTTTGTGTTGCTCTAATTAAAGCATTTACGTTATGGATATCCGCGCCTGCACCTCCTTCTCTCCCTGGTAACCAAGCGACATGACAGACGCATGGTTTCCTTTGGACAAGAAGAATATGTTGATTTATTAAAACACTCAAAGAAACACTTGTTTGGATGGTGCTTAATGCGTACAGTAATAAAGACTGTGATTCATTAAAAGAGCTCATTTGCATATTGTAGCTGTCTGTGAAATCAGTGCTGGAAAGGCTAAAATATACCGTTCCATTCAGTATTTGTTGCATGTTGCTTTGGCTTGCGATGCACTCTGGGGCACGTAAGATCAGGTTAAGTTAGGTAAGTGCACTTGTATCATTAGATTGTGTCAATACTGGGACACTACAGACAATGGCTTAATCCACTGTTAGTGTGTTATATACAAAACAACCATGTACAACTGTGTACAGCTTCACAATAAATACAGGCTTACACAGCTAGAAACAAAAGAACTGGGTCAAGACTCCAGATGGTGGAAATCACATTTTAACATATTACATTTGAGCAGGTTTCTTTGAAATAAATGGCCCCAAGGAGGGCCAAAAATATGAAAAGCATTGTAACTCTGTTTAAATAATCAATCAAAAAAGGCTTGATGGTATAAAAAATTACTTATTAACAAACGGGAATGACTTATGATGAAATAACTTATACAAAAAATTATTCAGAGAACTTAATGTGACCATGCTACACTTGGGAAAACAGAAAGGAAGCGTGTGGGAGTGTGTGAGAAGGCGAAAGAGAGGAAAGGAGTGAGGAGAGAGGAGGAAAGCTTGTGAAGAGGCAGACGACTGTCGTGTCTTGATTTATCTCCAACAGAGGACTAGTCCCTGGTGCCAAGCGTTGTGTCATAGAGGATTACTGCTGCTGGCCGGCCATAGAAACACCCTCTTTTGATCTTGCGGCTCCAAATTAAAATTCTAATTCAGACAATAAAATAATCACAATTTGCAGAGTTCCAAAGAGAATGGCAACGAGCTTTCGCATGTAGGAAGCGCTTTAGACATGTTAAGCGGATATGCCTGTTCTTCCGCGACATCTTTTTTTCTGCTGCCTGGGCGAGCGGCCGCAGTTGAGTCAGCTTTGACCTTCAACCTGTCAAAGTCAAAGGCCTCAGTGACATATGACTCTTCAGTGTGGTACCTTCGATCTGTCTCCTGAAGTGTTCCCTATCTAGCATTAAAGGGCCCAGGTTCTATATTTTTATTGATTCTTTCCCCCTGAGGTCCACTTGTGATGTTTTTTGTGCCTTTTCATTCCAAAGACTTCTCCTTATTTCTTTTTTTGTTGTTGTGCCTTTAAGACGGACACATGTAAATGGCCCTTGCACTAATTGGCTACCCTGTACTGGGTCTCATTCAAAAAGCAGTCATGGCTTTAACCTCGAAAGGGCAGAGATAAACTGCTGTAGGATGAATGAGTGCATATATGTAAATGTGTTTGACATTATATAAACATTATATAGACTGGGGAGTCAACTGTATGTTTTGAAACTTTAATAGTGTTCACATATGTCTACAAACTCTTTTATTTATTATTTAAAAAAATAGGAAAATTCAGTTTTCTGTGATACTGGCACTTTAAACAGAAGAAAATGAGTATTGAAGAAACTAGACAGTGGAGTGCACGTTGGCTCATACACATTTGGTTTTTCAGTGTGGAAACCTAGTTGAGGAAAAACAAAGTAGATGAAACGTTTTCGTCTCCTTTTGTTGTTTCTGCTGCCATATGGCACGTCTTTACCAGCCCAAGGAGGCCAGTTTAGCCCGGAGTCTGTCAGACAGCACATCATTTTTTGGTCTTAGTTGAGAGACATCCATAGCTACAAGTCATGATTATAAAAACTCATTCAAATCAAGGTCAATGGAGACGACCTTAAGCAACCAGCTCTTTATTCCTCGGGGGGGTTTTACGGGAGCTCTGGGTCAAAGAACTAAATGAGTTTCCTTCACAGTGGCCTGTAGGGTGAGGTGAGAGGAGACTAATGTTTCAGAATGAGCTAGAACGACAACAGCAGTGTAAACAGCTGGTGGGGGGATAAGGGTGATGACACAGAGATGTGGAGTGTCCTTGGAGAGCAGACACAGCTGCAAATCAACCCGCTCTTCAGAATAATCTCTCTCTTGTTTGCTCTCTCTCCCTCTCTCTGTCTGCCCTGGCCATTTCTTGCTTTCCAAGAATCGTCAAAGGCAGCATCTCTATACATTTTTAAAATCGAACCGGTGAGCAGAGCCTTGGGGACTAAGCAGAGCGAGGAGACAAACACGGAGAGAAAGAGCACAATGGGTATAGAGGGGGATCCATCCATCACACCACAACATGCGCTGCAGTACCTTCTGTGCAAATGCTATGAGCTGTTCTCTGCTGTATCCTGTAATATCACAAGTGCTCCAGAATAAGGGGCTGCTAGTGGAGGTCTCTGCATACACTTATCTACACTCTCAAAAGTAAGGGCTCCTTAATGGTTCTTTACTTGAACGTACAGTTGTATGAAAAATCTATAAATATATATATATATATATATATATATAAATCAGTATAGAGCTTTTGGAAGTTCTCTAGGCTCTAAACATGTTCCTTATACTCAAAAAAGATTTTCTAAAGAACCATTCACTGAAAGGAACCTAACAATGTTGTCCAAGAGCACCTCTTCAAAGAGAGCATTTTATGGCACCTTTATTTTTAAAAGGAATAGTTAAAAAATTACATAGTTGGTCCTCTTTTGCAAAGTTTGCCTCTTTAGCTTAGCAATGAAGCTACAAAGTTAACAAAGTTAAACTATGATTTCTGATTTATGTTGTGCCTACTGTGTTACAATATGTAGACTTAGACAGGTGTCTCTTTGTACCGAAACATCCGGATGGTCAGTGTTCTCTAAGTATAGACAATATACACAGAATGCTCAGAAAAAGCACATTGTAATGTAATTTATCCCAATACTATGAAATATCATTTTATTGCCACCCCCAGTAGCAGTCTATGGCATTTAAAAGAGTTTTCGGTGGCACTGACTTGCATTAACTGACTACCTTAGACTTGTAGCAAAAGTAAAGAAGCACATTTCAGACACCAAACATGAACTGGCCAATTATGTTTGGAGAAAGGAGAATGTCATGTGTTTTTTTGGTGCACCATTCCTTTAAGACTGTACCATGACCATCAACCAGTCTCCCTTCCATATTGACATGTCAAGAGTTCATTAGGAACACTTCTGACAATGGAGTTGCTGGGCTCCATCTCAGAGCCGAGACAGTGCCATCCTCGCAGTAATGAGTTTGGGCCTGTTCCAAGGCCCAGCGTGAGTTTTACGCTATAATGTGTCTTCAATGGTCCACTGGTGACAAGCTCACTAATTCACTCCACATGATTGCAGAACGGTTCCCATTAAATTTCAGTTAAATTTCAGTATAAAACTGCTGAGAGAGGGACAGAGACAGAGGGAGAGGGAGAGAGAGGGAGAGAGGGAGAGAGAGAGATGTCTAAATCTACTGTCCTTTCGTCACACTAACAACCAACAGTGCAAAGCAATTGAGTCTTTACTTCACTTCACAAACTTGTACAATATGCCCCACAGCTAAGAATGACTGATTTGTGTGTTTTCCCATTGTGTTAGTCCCACGTAAGTCAGACAGCTCCATTTCCTTGATAATGCAGGGTCGTTCAGCGGCTAGAAGCATGCAGACCAGCCTATGCATTCTCTCTGAACTATGAGACAAAGCGAAAAATCTCAATTAGATTTCCCCCAGTCTCTCTTACAATACTTTTATTACCAATTACCCAATAAACTAATTAACTTCCAGCGACCACTTTCTTATTGCTCGCTTTGATTAAAGAAGTTTTCCTTCCAAATTCTTTTTTTAAATGGCAATTAAGCCAGTTTATTTTCTCCACCTGATTGGCCTTCTTTTAATTTCTTTGTCAATTTCAACACGCAATATTTAGGAGCATAATTAATTTCTTTCCTTTTGCACAATAGATTCATTAAAATGGGACATTTCTCCTTATCGTCTCCCCATAGGTATTCGCATATAATTTTCTTTTCTATTTCAGGCATACTCAGGGCTTTTTTTTTTTATTATTCGCAAGGAGCAATCAAGGGCAATTCAATAATCATAGTTGGACTGTCTCCCCAACATTCAGAGTTAGTTAACCTTACAACATTTAATTGAGATGATATTAATTTTAATTCAATTGAACAATCTATTTAACAGCGCGTGGTAATTGTGCTCAGCTTGAGTGGTTCAGAAAGGTCATTATGGGAAACAAATGAAATTAAGAGCACCCTCTCGATATGCTTATTTCTGGAAAACAAACTTTTAACCCTTTTTTTTTTTAATGAACCAACTTGAACTCCGATTAAAGTCGATTAAATTACAGTAATACTGCAATCGGCATAGCACAGAGGCCGACATCCACATGTCATCCAAAGCTGTTGGTGATCTATTCTTAAAAAAGACAAGAAAGAAAACATATATCATGGCTCGATTCAGCTGCTCAATGATGCCTCAGAATCACCCCACATATACAGGCAAGTGGATTTCCCATTGAAAGACAAATCCCGGTCTCTATTCAGAGACCATTACCACACTATAAATATTGATCTTCTCCGTATCTCTCGTTGGCTTCTTAGTCACAGATCCATATATCTATTTGTCTGAGACTAGTTGCAAGTAAGGCCAGATTAGAGCCAATACCTTAAACTCCACTCAACATTTTATAAACAAATATATCAATGCTCTTCATTTAAAGAACACAGAGATGACTGCAGTACAATACTGCCACCTACTGCAGAGAAGCTGCCAAGCTGAGCATCAGCTGCAACACAGATGCAAGAGGAATTGTGACTTAGCACACATGCATTGCACAAATGGAAGGCCTTGCTATGGAAGAAGCAGAGATAAATGAGTGCAAGAGAAACATATGTATTGAGTGTTTAGTATATATTTAGTATATAGTGTACTGAGTTTGTATACGTAAAATGGCAAAATTCCCTTTGGACTCTTTCACTGTCTTTGCCAGACAGTTCATTCTGTGTTGCGTAAAAATCAGTCATAAGTTTGTTGAAGCCATGGGCACATTTGCTTTTCTTAACCATAAGCTTAGCAGTGCAAATGGTCCTTTAACTAGCACACGTGGTCTCACCACAGAAAATGTAACATTTCTGATGCATTTTACTACTATTTCTCTTTAAACCTTAGAATTAAACAGGATTTGTTTTTTGGTTTTTTTGACTGTGCTAGTAAGGCTGATATATGTCACTGGGGAAGCTCAACTCTCACATTTTTAATCACTTTTCAACAGTAAGTCAAACATATAAGAGAAATATGTGAGAGAAACATGTATTTAACCATCATCTGATCATTCAAAAATATGTTAAGTCATCACAGGGACAATATATCATGTTTTCTCAAGGTTTTTTTTTTTTTTTGCTTACAATGACTTTTAGCACCAAGTTTTTAAGTACAGAATTAGTAAAAACACAAAACGTAGTTAACGGCATGAAGACATTTTCATGATTTAATTCAAACATACATATTTTTTAATGAATCGCTTACTTTCAATCTGTAATTTAGGTAACAAGTTTCCATTTTCAACTTTGTCAGTCATCATCACAAAAAAGGTGAATGGTACATTTTGAACGTGTAACAGTGTTCACATAGTACGCCAAACTTCAAAAAAGTGCAGAAAATTTGTTTTTCCACGATAAGCACCCTTTAAAGAAACTCACAGTGCAGAGTCTCTCCTCTGTTATTCTTAGGATTTCGTATGCCTGGCGGAGTAAAGAGGAATTTGTTATTAGTTCATCACAAAGAACGGCTTTGTACCAATAAATAAAGACTCACAATTTATCTGTTCCCAAACTGCACATGGTGTCTTTAGCCTAGGTCTCAAAAAACCAGTTCCCTTTTCTAATTCCAGGCTCGGTGACTCTGTCCACAGAGGGCTTTTTATTTTTTTATTTTATCTAAGCCAGATTGGACTTCCAGACCCTGAGGGGCAGTGATTCGGAGAGAGTGAGAGCAGCTTTGGGAGCAGTGGGCCAACAGGTCCTGCACTCCTCCGTCGAGATAATGAAGCAGACGGCGGGGTGCCAGACTGTGTTTATGGTCAAGCAGAGGCGCTGAGGTGGGTGTGGGGAATTCAGACTCACACCTAACAGCCTGTGACAGGCACTGAAATGACAGGGCTCAGGCTGGAGGCTGTCCAACCAGCAACTACAGTGCCAGAATACAGGTGTAGAGAAGAGCTCACAAAGAGCAAATCAATTCAATCTGGGCTTCAGTGCGCAATTCAATACAGCACTCTCTAGCCCTAAGGACGACGAGCGCCAATGTAAGAAGAAAAGATGGCTTTATGAAGAGACAATTATTTTTAGGTAGAAGCCAGAGAGCAGCCACTAAATTCTGTAAGCAGGGACATAAATAAGCTGTTCGGCCTGTGTTATAGTTAAATGCCCCACCAGTGCAAGGGCCACTGTTTTTGACTGGTTGGGTCAAGCATTAGCAGTTAAATTCAGTAACCAATTTTAATAAGTCAGGCAAAGGTTTCCTTGTATTATGCTCCTAATGAAGGTGGCATGGTGACACAGCGGTAGCACTGTCGCCTTACAGCAAGAAGGTCCTGGGTTTGATTCAGGTCCTGTGTGTTTCTCTGCCCTGGGATAGGCTCCAGCACCTGTTGTGAACCTGGTTGTGGATAAGTGGTTCAGATAATGGATGGATGCATGTTCCTAATGCAGCTAACAGGTAAGATAAGCCTGCACCCAAATAATATTCATGCACTTGCCATTAACCACAGTGAGTTGGTAAGTAATCTGAAATACGCTTGCTTGTGTGGTCTCTAACACTGTGTCACTGTTTTTCTGAAAAGTAAACAAAAATACTAACAAAATCCAGGGTTTAAGACAGCTGCCTTAAGTGTTTCTAGATGAAAACCTATGGCTGGCTATGTTACCATGTTAACATTTTGGTCAATTCTTTGTTTATATGTCATCTCGTGAGATGAACGGGTAAGGGTGGAGAGGGAGCAGGTCATCACGTTATGTTTATTTGGTGTTAGGCTGCATTTCTTTATTACGCAGGTTTGCCAGCTCTTGCGCTTTTGGGTCTTTTCTTAAGATTCCATGCTCTAAAAGTGATGACCAGGCAAGCGGGCGACCATTGCTGTTTTGCATGATGACATCCAACTGGGCCTGCTGAGAACATATTGGCTGTTTTTCCTGCAGCTCCGCTTTTCTGAGGTTCTCTCACACTCCTAGATCATTCTGATACTGCTCCATCCCACAGGCTTAACACATGCTAATTTACACATCTCAAGTACTGACAAGTTTAACCTCCCATTTGGTTTACCTTCATCTCTTTGTTTCCTGTCGCCAAAGCAGAAGTACATTAGTCTCCTTCTATCACAAATGCCTACTTGTATCAAAGACTTTCTTCCGTCATTTACAAGGGACAGCATGTGTTTGTAGTGATGGGCAAAAAAATATTTGCACTTTATCCACTGAAGGAAATGTTGCTTTTTGTTCTTCTTCTTCTTCTATGCAGCATATGGAGTGGAATGCAGAGTGAGCTTCTGTCAGGTTTCTGGGGGTGCTGAAGACAATAGTACAAAAGGCAGAGGAATACTCTGGACAGGTCACCTGTCAGAGTGGAGAACAAGCTGGTTTGAGAAACATGGGTCTACATGCTAATGACTATGAACTGAAGTTCAAATCAGTGTTTTAAACAGCTTAACAAAGGATACGCACAGAATAACAAAGGATACGCCATTTTTAACTGTAGTTACTAGAAAACCTCACTCAAGTTACCTCAGTTAAGTTGGCAAACCTAACCAGGGTCATTTACTGGAGTCGTGAGAGAAGTCTGTTTTTCCATTATTTGGGCCCTTTCATATACTGCAAGAGAAAGGTCACATGTAATATGTAGCACTACAATTGCAACATGTTTTTCTTTTCAGTGTCCACAGAATACAAAGTCAGGAGGAAAACGATTAAAAGCCATATGTGAGCAGGACATGGGGATGATCTATAAATGGTGAATGAGACTGGAGCAGGATGTATACTCCTAGCAGGGCTCAGGTTAGGAGAAGAGAAGGACTGAAGAGGCTTGGGCAGACAGAGATAGGCTTTGATACAGGCGTGAGAAAGGGGGATGTTCAGCACGCTGAGTAGTTCTGACACTGATAGATCACCTCTGGCTGACAAGCAGCTCAGTAATGGCAGTTTATCACAGCCAGGCAGCAGGCTGCACACTCTGGTGCGTGCACACACACACACACGCTTCTACACCCACACATAAATATGTTCCAGTAAAACTTGGACAAAGGGTACAGACACATTTTTAAAGGCCAAATGTTCTGAACTAAAAGTCATGCAGTCACCTATATAAATACACTACTGTTGTTGGTTCTTTTGTGTTTCTTAATGTTTCATCTCAGTACCATTTCATGCCAGTGCAGCCTTAAGAACTGTGACACAAAGGGGAATACGCAAAAGTAAACTAGACAAATGATAATTGAACAATCTATGGGAGAGTAATTCTACCCATTTGTGCAAGTCATTATCTTCAAAAGACATATATTTATAAATGACTGGGCAGCCACTGCAAATGAGAGCTTTCAACATTCCTCACTCATTAAGTGGGTGTAAACTACTTTTCATCATCTTACATGATGGAAGCAGGTTATTTCTTGCCTCGGCCCCCCACCCCCCCCACCCCTTTTACTCAGAGCCATATCTATGATTAAATCGGATGTTTTAGGCCCAAATTTACTTTGCTGTGAGGAAAAGAAAACTCCTGGCTGACGGCACTTCGGTGGGACACGTTAATTGCACCAATGACTATCAGGCAGGATCTATTGCTGCCTCGTATTTATCGGTGTGTCCACTTTTCATTATGGTGTTCATTACCGGGCATAAATAATGTACATAAATGTGCCTGCGCTCCTCGACACACTCCGTAATATTGCCAAGTGATATCCATCTTGTCTGCAGTTATCAGACATTTACCTTACTGAATTATGTCTATTAGTTGCTATCCGGCTTGCTTTCCCATCAGCCCTTTTCCGCGGCGATGACAGCATTAACTTTAAGGTTTATTGCATCTTCTTTACCCAACATAGACCATTAATCTGCTTAATGGCTACCATGACCCCTTTCATCCAATTTCATAAACTAAAAAATATTAATAAAGCACATTAAAGCTGCTATTGTACGGAATCTTTTCATAAATCAGGAGGCACTTTTAAATGGATTGGCTGGGTGAAGGCAGGGCCGCAGGTTACGCTTATTCCTCTTGTTTATTTTATGTGCGGAGCCTTTTAAAAGAAGACATCTGCTTTGCATTTTAGCTTCAGAAGCTTAAATCAGAGCAAACGAGGCAAGAAAGAGAGTTTCCACTGCCGAATAACAGCAAGGTTTCCTTATTTGTCACGGTAAAAGACTGAAAAGATGGCAATGTTTGGTTATAAGGTATTACTTTATAGCTTTTATTGGAGCTAGGGCTCATGGAATAAGATGGTGTCCCCTGTGGGGCTGTTTGCTGCAGTAATGGTTTTTGTTACAGTGGGAAATGGCTACATAAAGCAGCATCAGATATGTTGGGGGGATATGGCATTTCTTGAGATGTGCAACACGCGGCTTCTCTAGCAGTCGCAAAAAAATGGTGTCACTCTGCTAATAAAGACATGACTGTGCTGAACCCAGGCATATGCATGCACTGAAATATGCATTACAGTGTGGGGACCTGGCAAGCAATGGTAGTAGAAATTACAGCAGTCAGTGCCCAGGGTCTAAGGCCACTGAAATAGGCTGCAGAGATTAATCCCTTTGACCAGGCCTCGCCTGCCACACTGTACCTCCTGACTACCAGGAAAAAAATGTTTTCCAATCACTATTTTTTTAACTTCCCATATTATTTGAGAGGTAATGAGAATACTGCAAACATTTTTCTGTAAAAAAAACTGTTCATTTTAAAGATAATGGACAATATAATGTGTCCATTACAGTGGACATCGGAGCTCCATACATGGCAAATTGAACCGTATTTTAAAACCATGAATTCAACATAAGAATGAGTAAAACTTGAGTGTATCACTATGTTGCAGTGTATGAAAACATA
>JBBPCZ010000034.1:4535279-4554511 GCA_037974445.1 Brycinus macrolepidotus
CAGGCTCGTGAAAATAAAAATTCTTCTCCAACCAGACAAGTTGAACCTCTGCTCTTTATTCAAATAGATTTATTGAACCTGAGGTGGAAAGGGGAATCTCCAACACAGTACAGATGAGTTTTAGGGGAGTAATGTAGAAGTAAAGCAATGAGGCAGAATTATTCAACACCTATGACCTTGGCACCTTAACTGTTAACAAGACTGTCCAACTTACGTATGTTTTGTAAGGAATTCAAACTTCTTTGGTACTGTCTGTGAATGCAAAGAGCCATCCTTTCAAGCTGTGCTTTGTACCTCCACAGCAACACCGAGCTTTCAGCTA
Source organism: Brycinus macrolepidotus (assembly GCA_037974445.1). Lineage (NCBI taxonomy): Eukaryota > Metazoa > Chordata > Actinopteri > Characiformes > Alestidae > Brycinus > Brycinus macrolepidotus. The sequence goes on from JBBPCZ010000034.1 coordinate 4,535,602, forward strand.
TGGACGAACTAGCTGAGGTATGTACATACAAGATGAGAGGACTAGGATAGCTCTAATGAACCCCTGCATAGGTGCTGTTATATCTTCTCTCACTCCATTTTTATGACCAAGATATGAATCATTCTATAGTTGTAGCTATTAATAAGACATGGGTCTGCCACCAAGCCCACTTCCATGAGGAAATGAAGTATCGCGCAAGAAACAGTTCTGTGGGATTTTACAGGGCATGTTTGTGGCTGGCACCACTGGTGTCAATATACCCAAGAACTCTGTAACATGATCATTTCACCATAGCAGAATGAAGTAAAGAGACCAAACAGAAGAACATCGTGGGAACAAACCCTCGACTCCCTGTTTTCCCAGGAAATAACCATCTGCTCTTATGCATCCTTTCTGTATTCTCACAATACCCCATCATGGACATTTAATGACCTTCACCAAACCTCAGAGACAGGGTGAGTAATATAAGCAGGCCTCTCACACAGAGGGCACAAGACAGAGCGAGCTTTGTGTATTCTCCACAGGTGCCCTCAACCTAGCCCGGCACAGTGTAAAGGAACCTGCGGACCTCATTACTTCATTACAGCTCTGGCCTGACCTCCCCCTGAGCAGGACTCTGGCCGCCGTGGTCGTGATTGACTGGCTGTGGGGCGAAAGGACTGCAGAGGCTGATTTGGGCGTATTGATCTGCCTGACCTCTATAAAACGTCCCATGGCAGCAAAACTCATGCTAGTCCACAAGCTAATAAAAATGTTACACCCCACGTGAGCTCTGAAGCCTGCGCTTCCAGGTTGATCTGAAGCTTGAGAAAGTACAGCAGTGACTGTATTATCTCCGCCTGGTGGAGGTCCAAAAGAGGACAGCAACTACACCCTGAAAGATTGGATTTTTCACAGCGTGATCTCTGACCCTCCTGTCCCTTTTTGATCCTGCTGAACATTCCAGGCCGACAGCTGAGAAAATGCTTCAGCTTTGGGCTGGACAGACAGACACATAACATCAGCAGTAAAAGCGTAAAAGGTGGCTCAACTGAAAAGTGGTTCATTTACAGAAAGCACATGTCTGGTGCAGTCTGCACTCCTGGCTATGGAGCGGCCTTGTAAAAAACTCAGGGGAGCTGCAAAGCTCCGACCGCCAAAGTGAATCAGTTTCAGACTAGGAAAAAATACTTCAGCAGCATCAATCAAAGTGAAGATCACATGGCAATAAGAAAATGAGACAACAACTCAATTCCAATGATTTACATTCCATTTCTACCTCGTCAGGCCCGGGACAAAGAGGGCAATTATGTACTAGTTTGAAAATCCCCCTTTTCCTTGAAGATAGATAAAAAAGAACCAAGTATGTGTCTCATTGTCTCTTTTTTCCACAGGGGGTTTGTCATATCTAAGAAATACAGCCATTTTCTCAACTGTCAACTGTTTCTTCACCATACTCTATCACTCTATGACAGCACTCATCACATTTTCATGCCTGCAGGACAAGTATGTAGGTAAGAAAGAATTCGGAGGAAAAAAAAAACTCAATTTAATAAGTCATTTCAGAGCAGGTCGTACCTTCACAAGACATCCTTCATGAGGCTCTGTTTTAGTATTCAGCGAGATATGTTCGAAGTGAAAGACGCAGAAAAGTGCTAACGCTAGTATTGTGTGTATTAGGGTTTTGATGCAGAGCGGGGCGAGGGGGAGGTCATGACAGAGGTTAGTGCTGAATTACATGCTGTCACTGTCTGGACAGGGCAGGAGCAGCAGAAGAGAGACGCTGTCAGGGCGCCCTTGCCTGTCAGGTCAAGAGCCATATGCAGAAATTACCAAAGAAAACTGAACATTACCAGATTTATTTTTATTTCTCCTCTTCCTAAATAAATCATCCTTATTTGTAAATTGTATTGTTAACACTGTGCATCTTCAGCAGCCTGTGTAACACATCACAAGAGAGAAGATAAATGTAAGGCACAATTAAAAATACTGAATATGTATATACATATAGCTACAGCCTAAATATAACATACAAGAGCATATGTGGAATTCAGGGGCTGTCGAAAACATCTGAGTTCCAAGCATGAATTAATTAAATCATGCTAATTTTGTCCTAAAGCCGAAATTCTGCTGCTGATGTAACCAAGACCATTTTGTCCCACGTTATTTGTTTGAGGAAACATCAGCCGAAAAAGCTGCTTCCTTATTTGTGCTTGATTTCAATATTGGACCACATGCAGAGATTCATCAGTGAAATACTACAAGAAATATTAGTATAAATGTATTACAAAACAGGTTTGCAGGACATTGCAACTTAAATTTATTAGAAAGGCGGAATTCCATGATTTTAATATTTTCTGCACAATTACAGAAAGTAATTTAGGGTGGTTTGCTATGATCCCTCCCTTTTAGAGCAATTTAAAGAAAGCTTCACAACATGCCTCTAGAAGCTATCGCATAGACAGGTAAGGTACATTAGTGGAATGGTTATGAATTCCCATTTAACATATAGTTTAACATATAGCCTTGTGTTTTATTTATGTTCAACTTTAAATAAAACTTCTGATCTGTGTCTCTTTGTGTAATGAAAAATGCATTGCTTTTTCTAGGCATGAGGATTTGAAAGCCTCTTATTTCACAGACTGTATGACAAAGCTGTTCATGTCCTCATGCCAGGACATGGACATCTTTCATACAAGCTGGATTAAAGGGATGTCCATAGGGAAAAGGGCTGGCCTCACTGGTAGAAGTCAGAACTGGCATGTCTCAGTGTGTCCCTTTCTGCTGACGTTACAGAAACTGAGGCTTCAGTTGAGGCTTCACACCACTAGAGCTAGAAAAACTGGCCATAATCCGTCTGTGCAAGGTGGATAGTTCAAAAGTAAACTAAATCAAGTTATGGTAGCATTAGGATTACCCAAAGCTTTTGCGAACGGCAGCTGAATTGCATTGGCTTACAGCTTAATCACCAATAAACCCACTGATGTCTTAATGACATCTACTTGCTAACTATTAACTTCATGTGTCATTCAGTAGAGCTTCACATTATCATTCTTAACTAGGCAACAACCTTGACCTGTGCATCATATCCTGACTTCTGTCTGAGCCTGTTATATCAGCTGGGAACTTAATGCCATGATTAAGGAGTCACTGCATTACGTTACAACTTCTGTTTTTCCGCTGATGCCATCAAGGGCTAAGGCTCTATTAGGTGGGAGCTATATAAGCAGACAAGACCTGCTCCTGCATCCAAACCACTTCACTGCCTCTTGCACCTGCACAATCTTGGGTGAGTGCCGAATTGCTGTGCTGTCTTTTTTTTTGCCTTTGGGTGGCGCTATCAGCAAACCAGTGGTCAGATCTTCATTTAAAGCAGTTTGCAATGGTTTGGTAAGAGAACCAAAATAATTTCATACGCCAGTGCTTTGGCCTCTAAAACCAGGGGCCTGTTTCAAAGGCCTGGATTAAGCCTAATCCAAGATTAAATCTTAGTTTATTAAAGAATTTCCAATGTCGAGTCGTCATTGACTTCGATTTACTCCAAGACTATGCTTAATCCAGGCCCTACACATAAAACTTACAGGATTGAGTTTGTTCTGTGTCTCCGTAGATACGGTCTGCTATGGCTCTGGTACTGCAGGCAGCTCCTGTGCTCCTCCTGCTGGTCTCCTCTCCAGGTACCCTGTCTGCTCCATCTCAGCACCTTTGTGGCTCCAGCCTGGTGGATGCACTCTACTTTGTTTGTGGTGCAAGAGGCTTCTTTTATGCCAGCAGAGGAGAGAGGGATCTCCAGGCCTTGCTGGGTGAGAGCTACTTTGTGGAAAAGATGTTCAGTTAGTTTCAAGGAATAGTTTGGCCAAATGGTTTACTGAAGTGCCCCCAATTTGTCCACCAAATGTAGCTGATGAGCCGTGGCAATGTTTGGTGTTCAAAACATACTTTAGTTTTGCACCGGAGAAAGTTTTTGACATACTTTAAAATATATAACTATAGAAATTCAGGCTTCAAGATGGTTGCTATTTTTTTTTTTGTCCTTTTGTCCGTGTTTTATATAGTTAATATGTTATGCATATTAGAGAAACCAGAAACCACACTGATACAAATTGAGGCTAGAGTGTGATGTGATTTAAGCATGCTGTTTACATGATGCCAGACTGGGGGGGTTCAGATTCAAGCCTTATAGCTCCAGTACAAAACTAAAGAAGCTCGTTTCAAACACTGAGAATGTCTTGGTTGATTGACTAGAGTTAGGGTAAGGGACAAATTGTGTAACTGAGCCATAAGCACAGTTTGTTCAGTATTTTTTGCAACATTAAAAGGCATTCCCAAAATGTTCCCAAAAAAAAAAAAAAAAAAAAAAAAAAAAAAAAGAAAAATCAGATATGAGAAATATTCTCTCCTCCAGCTATCCTCACAAAATCATCTGGCCATGAAAACATGATGGAGAGAAGCCCTATAGAAAAAGTGAAGGTGAAGAGAGGAATTGTGGACCAGTGCTGCCACAGACCGTGCTCCTTTTCCCACCTTCAGAACTACTGCAACTGAACATCTGCTCAAGAGTGTACAGCCTAGTGCTTAATATGGAGGAACACTGAAGACTTTGGCCTCCAAATAAATCATTATCTGCAACAGAATTAAGTGCCAATTTCTTTGAAAAACACACAGTGGGAGAAACTTGTAATTTCTGTGTAATTTAGTCCATGAGTGTCCAGGAAAGCAAGCCTAGTTTCACTCATAGGGATGTGCGGAAAGGTTAAAAGGAAAGTACACCCTGAGCAGGAGTGAGTATAATCCGACAACTGCATGAGTCTTGCAGTCTACAGTACTTTAGGGCCCTCTGCAGGACAATAGGCCCTCTGCAGGACAAAACATCCCAAAAGGAGTAAATCATATTTAATGCCTCAGGAATATTTATGAAGGGTTCAGTGACCAATAAAAAGGTTGGATAGAATGGCAGTCACTCATTTTTTATGATGACAAACCATTTATGTATTAGATACTTTCATGAATTAGATTCAATATTTTTGTAAGGAACCTTTTAATTGTGTAAGTTTTCCCATAACCAATACATAAAAGGATTAAAAATGACCTCAGTTGTACCATAAAAAGTAACATTTATTTAATAGGTATACTGGTCTAAACAGCCAAACAAATGAAAAAAATGACATTACAAAAACAAAAAGACAGAAAAGGAAAAAAATTGGTTTGCAGTGATTTGACAAACAGAATACAGTCTGAATTAAGACTTGCTGATAAGTCAGGCGTGTCCAGTCTTATCCACAAAGGACTAGTGTGGCTGAAGGTCATTCCAAAGCACCAGGATTTTACCTGATTCTGCTTATTTATCATGAGCTGATAGAAAGGTAAACAAATCACGGTTTTTTATGTTGAGTATGCATTAACCCAAGCCGACAGTAGTGATAACCGATAGTGATACATATTTTTAACATCTTTAACAAACTAGTTATGTAATTCACATCAAAAAAAGGGTGTCTTTCTCAGACAGGGATTAAAGTCTAGTCCTGGATTACTTTCACTGGATAATCTCCATTCAGAATGCTGTACAATCCAGGACTACAGCTGACCCTGGTCCAGGAAACCCACCAATTATTATAGACATTTAAAATAATATTTTCATTCCCATGGACTAAAAGCACACACTCACTAAAGGTTCAACAGGAACACTTTCATGTCTCAGAATACACTTTCAGAATGCTAGACTTCAGATTTTGTGGATAGATAGGTCTTAGTTAAGATCCCAGTGAAGTATTGATTGTCAAGTTTAATGAGCCTTACTTGTCATTCAAAATATTTTCTGAGAAATAGAGTACATTAGCCCTAGAGACACTCTGGACACTTACAACACGACAGGTAAGACAATCTGTAATCTTTTAAATAGTGACTCTTAATTAAATTACATTTAGCCCAGGAGATGCAATGTCTATCTCAGACCCACTACTGGCTGCTGGTTCTCCTTGAGCTCATGTTTGAAGGCTTTGCTGGGGTCAAACCTGCGTGGAGCCTGACTGGCCTTGAGCTGCTCCAGCTCCCGCCTCTGTTTGCCCACCTGTGACTTAAGCTTAGCCACTTCCTGTAGAATACAAAGAAATGCACATCAGTAACAAAGCCTATTGCATTCAGTCATTTTCAAACTCAGCAGTAAAAAGACCATTTAACTGCAACGTGATCCTGACCTGTTTGAGCTCCAGGTTCTCCTCCTTGAGTTTGATCATGTGCCTGATCTTCTGTTTCTGGTTCTGATGGCCCAACAGATTGGCGTAGGCACCAGCCAGTTTATTCAGTTCCGCCTGAGTGGCCCCCTTCTCGTTGAGCAGGGCATCCCTCTCTGCCGCAAAGCTGTCCAGCTGCTCCTGGAGACCACAAGTAGCAGGAAAATGAGACACACATCAGGGTGCCACACAGACCATCTGCACCACTCGCACTGTCAGCAGTTCCACAGGAGTAGTTTAAAGGAGCACCCTCTCACCTGAAAGGGTTTAACTTTAGCATAGAGCTGTTCATACAAGTTCCTCCAGTGCTCCGTCTCTGCATCAGATGTGCTGTAGAAAGATGTAAACACATCACAGATGAAAACACATTTGAAACAGCAATGGAGTTGTATGCTAAGGTAAGAAGTGCAATAGCTTTTTTTTTTTTTTAAGTTGTAATACAAATACTGAGCTTCCAGAGAATCCATACAAGACGAAACAATGGCACAAGGAAAGGAAGGAGTATTATAATACAGAGTGATACAAAGGACACACCAGCATCAGCTCAACCCTAGTGAGGGTGGATGCATATGGGTCAGTTACACAAGAGCGATCAGTTCTCCACTTACCAAAAACACAAACACAGCTATTAAGGTGCAGATCATGCATCACTTTAAACACTTAATTCATGTAAGGCAGAATATATTTGGAATTCTAGGTCACATTACTTCTAGGACAAATTCTATTAGGACCTAGAACCTGGCCACTTCATACTGATTGATTAAAACTGTGCTGTGTTGAAAAACTTCAGAGAAAGTAAATGCCCTCAGGCATTAGATTTCCCCCCCCCCCCCCCTCCCCCCATCTGCAATGTCAGACTCTAGTAGCATCATTAAACTGTGACTAATGTTAAAACTATTATGCTTTTGGGGAAACAGGGCCCTAATCATATTGCAGTGTTTGGATTTGATTAAATCCTGCTATTACTTCTTATTAATTTAATCCAACCACCAAGATAAAATCAATTCCAAAGAAGCAGTCCCAGGACATGATTTTGAGTAATGTGTTTATGTTGCGCCACCTTTGCTGTGTCTCTGCGAGTTGTTTGGTAAAGTCAAGTCGCTCCTTCTCCATCTGCAAATGGAGCTTCTCCCTCTCCTGCTGCCAATCCTTTGCATGGCTCTGCAGCCAGGCCTCTTTCTGCTCCAGCAGCTGGCGCTGCTCTGATACCTCCTGCCGCAGTGCCTCCAATTCTGCCTGCAGGACCTGCATCTCCTGCACCCTGCCCTCTGCTGACTCCCTCTTCCTCTGCTGAGCCTGCTCCAGTTGAACCAGGGCCTGTTGTCTCTCCTCCCGCTCTCGTTCTGTCTCTCCCTGCAGACGGCTCCGCTCAGTGCTGTGAGCCTCCACGACACGGCTCAGCTCCTCTTCGCTCTGAGCCAGCCTTGTTTGTACCTCCAGTAACATCCTGCAAACAAACACATTTACACGTTCCAATTAGATAAGGCTCTGGCCTTAGCATTGCTTACCATAAATAAAGCTCGAAAACTAAACATTAACACACTAGTGGGTTTACAGTAGGCACGGTGCAGTAAAAAATAAACTGAGCAATTTTTGTCTCAGTCTCTAGGACAGTGAGTTAGAATTAAACAGTGAAGAAAAAGTTCGCTCATATATACATAGAGAAGCTGTGTCAGAAGAATATCAGGCTTTTAAACTTTTAAACTGTTTTTAATAAAACTTGCATTTAAAATGGGAATTATGAGCAATATCAAGTGTTAACAGGTTTTAGTCAGTGTAACAAAAGCGAGCGCAATAACTAATTATTAAAAAAAAAAATACAAGTAGAAAAAAGTACCTAAATATTCCTCCTTAAAACACAAATAGGAATAATGTGCATAAAAGTAATTAAATAACTTCATTAAGCGATTCGTTCCAGATAAAGCAGTATTTATGAAACATGAATACAGCACATTAATTTTACTTTTTTTGTTTAATTTTACCATTCTGAACATCCTTATTGGTCAAACAGACCCACTCACCTAAGCCCTGTCCATTTAAAGATTAAGTACAAGATTGGTACAAAGTTCTTAAACAGAGTTCTTAAACAAAGTTCTTGTTTCTGGACACCGTCTGAAGGGCAGATGAAATAGCCTGTATTGGACTGATTGGGTTGTTCTTGACTAGAAGTCAAACAACTGTCCTAAACCCAAGCCTTTCACTTATTATTAATAACACTGTAAGAAAACTTTGAAACAAATGAAAGACTTCATGAAGTTCAAAGAATCTGCAGCAAAAGCACTAAAACAATGTTTCATTCACCAATTATTTATGGTCCCCTCAAACAGAAGACCATGTATATTAAAAAAAAATTCTCTATTGTTCACAACATTTTGATGTAAATACCCTTGAATTAAAACTTGATTTAATTTATGAATTCTGAAAGTACACCGCATGCATATAAAGTTGTGGAATCTGACCTGGCATACTCCTCTCGCTCTTTATCTTGAGTGTGCTGATGGTGGTCAAGTTTCTGCTGTTCCTCCTGTAGCTGCTGGGTAATTCTGCTCAATTCTTCCTCCAGCTGCTGAGCACAGGTCTCACCTTGCTCCCTCTGCATGCTCAGAGTCTGCCTGGAACTGGAAGGATTAAAATATTAATATCACCCAATTCCTGTGAGCGGTTTAGCAACTAGCACACAGTACTTACCACTCTAGCTCAGTGGTCAATTCGCCAATCTTGCCCAGGGAGCTACTGTGCTCATCTTGTAGTTTCTTCATAGCTTGCTCATGAGCTTCTTTCAAAGTCTTCATTTCAAGATTCTTCCTATCGACAGAGAGCGAATATATAAGAACAGCAAAAAGGAAACCTTGTTCCTTGCCCACTTTGCTTCACTGGCTCTCACCTCTCTAGGTCTACACAAGCACCAGCCAGTTCTTTCCCCAGTGTGTGCTTCTCCCCAGTCAGACACTGAACGGCCTCTTCATGCAGCCGCTCTTGCTGCTCCAGCACAGACAGCTCCTCTAGCACCTCCTCCAGCTCACCCTCTAGCTGCTTCCTCTCAGTTTCTGTCTCCTCACACATGCGTGCCAGCTCATCGGCCAGGGAGCTGTTGCGAGCCTGCGGCATTGATGGTTTTGGACACAAAATAAAATGTTAACCACCAGTTCCCATCACTACCACAGTAAAAAGATAGCAAGTTTCCTCCATATAAAATCATGCCAGTCTGAACGACCTTTTACATCTCGGTGACAGAATTGTCCAGCATTTTCCCCTTTAAGCTTAAAGAGTGAGCCTGTAGTTGTACTGTACAAAGAACATTTAAACATTAGCTTGCAATTGCTTCACCCTGTTCGCCTCTTTACGAGAGGTAATTATATTAAAAAATTAAGTGCTTGCAGTTAATATTTTCCTTCTAAATCAAGCACATTACTGTTAGTCTTAAAGTCCCAGCAAACATGTGTAAAATGTTTGTATGATGTTTGTTGAGTGTTAAGTATCTAGCAGACTTTGAAAGACAACAATATAGAAATGTAATCAAATGAGACAAATATTGCTCATTAGACCTATGTGAGCCCCTGTGATTCAGCCGTGTCTGTACTTAAATGAATCACTAGATGTTTAAAAAAAGGAACTGGGAATAAAGATTGCTACCTTCTCCTCTTCTAGCTGTTTGACAATAGCAGAGTGTTGCTGTTTTAACTGGTCATGAGCTTCCTTTTCCCTTTTCTTGCTCTCCTCCAGCGAACTAATATTGGCCAGCAACTCTTGCACCCTCCTCAGACCTTCCTCCTGTGTCCTGGCTGTATGCACAGCAACACAGACGGACATGAAATTAATACTACAATATTAAAACAAGAAGAATACACAGCTGTACAAAAGAAATACATTAAAATAAAATAAAAAAATAAAAAAAAATAAAAAAAAACCTCTATCAAAACTAATGGCCTGCTTGAAGGTGCATGATCGGTAACCACACCCACCTCTTTCATCCTCCAGTGTCAGGCATCGTTCACCCATGAGAGCTACACGCTGGTCCAGCTCTTCCTCTGTCCTCCTCAGAACCTCCCTGATGCGCACCAGCTCCTGTTCCTGCTGCCGCACCGTGTTTTGGGAATCCTGCAGCTCCTGGGCTCCCTGCAAAATCTTTTCTTTCAGCTCTCTCAGTGCAGCCTGAGAGGCCTCCATGTCACCCTCCCGCTTATTCAGCTCACTCTCCTTCTCCTTGAGGCTGGCCTGGCACTCTTGGAGCTCATCCTGGCACTTCTGGAGCTTCTGCTCCTTCTCCATGAGGATGCTTTGGGAATCATGCAAGTCAGCAGTGCACTTCCCCACAAGCTGCTCCATCTCACTGTGGATACAGGGCAGAGGGGAAAAATAACACTTCATTCAGCTACAAAAAATGCTCACAAATTTAGCTAATATCACAGAAGCTAAATAAAAGTTGGCCAAAGTAGGATACGAAAATTGTCCGAAATATTTTGTGAATGCCAGCAAAATATTTCTCATCCAACTTTAGCAAAAATTGTTTAATGATACCTGAGCCTACATGAGAAACATTTTTCCATTTTTTTTTTTTTTTAATAAAGTCTAGTGTCATGTGCCTCTATACAAACACCACCAATGGGTGGACAGGTATAGCTGTACTAAAGAGGAGATTAAAGTGTAGGACAATTTTAGTGCTAAAATTTAGACTGATGGAAACAAGCAGCTGGGCAGCTAAAATGTTTTTTCATTTCACTGCTTGCCATTTGTGCAGAAAATCAGTGGAAACATAGCTATAGACATAATTTGTCTGACACATTAGAAGCAAACACAAAACATGTCTTGGCTGATGGACTATGTGTGTTGTAAGGGACATTTATGTAAGCAAGATTTTTCAGTGAACCACTTCTTTAATGTCAAACACATACAGACATGCAACGCTTACCTCAGCTTTGCTTCAGAATCTGAGACCTGACGCTCCACGGCAGATTTGTCCTGCAGCTTACCTTTCAAATCCTTAAAAGAAAAAAAAGAATTTCTTAGACTAGTCTTCAGATAATATAAACAAGGTTTACTGTTCAGTTCCGATTTTTCTCCCCCTTTAGACCTGATATTTTGCCTTAAAGGTTAACAGTCATGTGAAAGTGACTGCCTCACTGCCAACACTGTATGATGGGATGTTTGAGCATTCTCATTAAGTTCCCAATGTCACAAGTCAGATCAGAACTAGGACTACACATGAAAGTGGATGAAACATTTGTGTCCACACAATATAATAGATGCCGCACTAAGGCTTAAAAAAAGTCAGAAGTGCCACTGGTAATGTGAACATAGCTTTAGACTTTGTAGATATTTAGACATATTTTTAGAACTCCAGTTCATATGAACCAAAACAATACCTGAATCTCTTCATTTGCAGCATCAAGGTAGCTCTGGAGAGCCTTGATTTCCTCCCTCAGCTCCTGTATAACAGCTGAAATAGAAAATAGCAAATGAGATGAAAACAAAAATAAACACTGGAGCACCATTCCAAAATCTCCCTCACACAAACACAATACCCACCATGCAGCTTATCTATTTCTTTCTCAACCTCCTCATTGTGAGCTTTTGTCTCTTCGTGAAGGTCCTCTGTAAAGAAAAGTAAGCCTACTTAGCGTTGAAAATCATGGGAAATGTTAAATATTAATTCTCTCCAATTTATTTTTCAGTTTTGTGACTATAGAACAAATTTTGTCCATTGATTCCCTCCCAGACACCCTCAGGAGGTTGTTTATTGCTTACTTAGCTATGATAAATCAAGTTCTGTTTTCTTCATTTAGCACCAAGAAAATGAACACTTACCAAGATCTTTGTTCCTCTCCCAAAGAGCACTGAGAGTTGCTCTTGAGGCTTCAAGATCAGTCTCCAGCACTTTCACTTTGCCTTCTGAACTGATCTGCAGGAAACTCAGCTCCTGCAAAAATGTCAAAGCTCAGAGAGTCTACAACTGGGATCACATACAATAAATGTTACAGTACTTTACAAAACACAAACATTTCTGACCCCCAAAAGAATACGAGGTAACTCACTTTGTCTTTGGCATCCAGCTTGTTTCTGGCCTCCAATAACTCCAAAGACAGAGAATTGATTCTCTTCTTTGTAGTGTCTGCAGAGACCTATATGGGTGTATAATACATTTAATAACTGTTTGTCTTGAATTATATATACATTAATTTGAACTACTCTTATGAATAATTGTTCATCTTAAATTTTCACACTGAATATAAATGTTTAAACAAATGTAATCGGTTCATTTTTAGATTAGTCATACTGTAATCTAAATGAATCTGTGACACCTTAATGACGACCTATATGCAGTTTTAGGTCATTATTAAGGTGTTTTAGGGATGTATTTTCAGAAAACATTTGGGTGCATAATGACTTTTTTTTTAATGCGTTTCTTAGCAATGTTAGCTTCAGTGCCTGGTCAAGTCAACCTTGATTAAATTACACCATGTCTACTTAATTAGACAACTGACCTTGGACTTGAGGAACTCGTTTGTTTTCTTTAGCTCAGCAAGCTGTCTTTCAAGAGAAGCTACACTGGCTGCAAAGCCGGTCTTCTCCCGCACAGCAGCAAGAAGTTTAGCCTCCAACTTCTTAAGGTCTTCCTCCAGAGCCAGGAGCCTGCGGTCCTGTTCCCCTCTTTGCTGAACCAGTGACCGGATCTGAAAGCAGTGTTCATCACAATAGACAAGGTTACGAGACACAAAATAGTCATTGCTATACATCCTGCTCTACCCAACTATTAATCTCTCCTGTACTGTAACTTAAAATAGGGCAGAATATCCAGTAAATGACTGAGATTGAGATATAAATGAGATTTCTGGTATATAGTATTTTGCGGGGCAACATTTTAGATGAAATCTGGGGTGTACAAGAGAGACTAAATGGTTTTTTTAAGGAAACTGGTTTCCATTTATTTATACCACTCTGGTATGTATATTATATTGTCCAGGTACTGTGAAAAAGTTGCTACCTAAACTACTAAATATGACATAAATATGACTTTCTCTGACATCCACCTCTTTCTCCAGAAGTTTCTGGTGTTTCATCTCAACTCTGAAACTGCTTTTGTCCTTTTTGGAGCTGCCATCCTGTGCAAAAGAATAATGCGTGTTACATAGGTAATTACTCCTTTGATTTCAAACAAATTGTTTCAACATCACATATGTAGAGCACTCACCAACCCATCCACAGACATAGTCCTTCGCACTGGAGACATCGGCACATCTTTTGAGGGTGGTGGTGGTAAAGCTGTGGCTAAACCAGTCGACAGACATAAGAGTAAGAGTCAGATGACAGGATAAGTACGTGAGTACATTTAAACCAGCAAAACTATATCTCTCTGCAAAAGAAGGCCAACTAGGTTAGCTGCTCTCACATTTTGATATGGGCTTGAAACGCTCCGACTTGTGAAAGGAAGCAGCTCCCTTCAGGTCACCTGCCTTGAGTTCATAAGTGCCAGGTGGAGGAGCACAACCTGAAATGAAAAACTCTGATGTTAGACAAAAAGACAGATAGTGGAATATCAGAAAGCAAGGTTTCAGACATAAATGAAGAATTAATTCATTCATATTCAGATTAATTTAAGGGAAAGAGAATAAATGCCACAAATCCTATTGGTCTAATATTATGAAATGTATTGTTATAGCCATCTGAATGTTTCATTACTGTAAGTTTCAAACTTTTACTCAGTCAAATTGGTTGTTCATTGCTTTTGCAACTATGATTACTATCATTACTATTATCATCATTATTAACAGACCAAAAGACTCACTTTTCAGACATTAATTTTTTTTTGTTTTTTGTTTAGTTCCCCCCCACACACACACACACTTGTACTCAGAAAACCACAGGAATTTTAACATTTCTGATATAAAAAGGGTTAATCCAGTCAGAATGAGGTGCCACAGCCCAGACATCAACTGGTTTATGTCTCTACTAATCAAAGTTACACCAGTAATTGCTACATCAGTAAAAACCCCTTGCTAGATTATGCCTTTTTGAGAGAAAGTGTACTCAGATTTAGACGGTCAATCCAAATCTTCTCTTTTCTGTTGTTTTGAAATTTTAACAATGAACACCACTATCACGTCCCAGACAACATTCACAGCTGATACGTTTGAAGCAGGTTATGTAGCCTCGAAGAAAGTAGATGACAAAACAAGTCTAGTAAAACAACATAACGCACATTTAAGCTTTAAACCTGTGAACTGTCAAGCTTAAATAGTTAAATCATAGACATATAGCTCTGAATGGTGTGAACAGTAAACACTTCAGTACACGTTATGAAACGGCTCTGGTTCTGACTTCACCAGAAACAACGAAGAGAAGGAGTTGTCATACTTACCGACATGTTCGTTAAACCTTTTCAGAGGCGCTCTTGAAAACGACATCTTTTATAAATCAAGAAACAAGTATGAAACAAAAATACTGCTTAAAAAGTTTTAATTCGTTCAGTTTTTAAAAAAGATCCCCCAGCTTTAGCACCACCCGCTGGATTTTTGAAACTCCTGCAGAAACCAATCAAATCAAAGCAGAACGCACCGACCAATCAAAAGCCGCCGAACCGTGAATGTAGTCCAATCACGCGGCGTTTGTCGTACTACGTATCCCAGTGTCTTCACGTACAGTTGACTTTGAAAAACATGTTTATTTTCTCTGTTGAAATATTAAAATCATGTTAAAACCTGCACAGATCTTGACCCCAGTATAAGACCCACAGCTGAATGTGCTATGATGGCCGTTTGGTTACCTACGCTGGTCTACAATATGCAAAGTGTCAGATAATGATAATCAGCCTGCTCATTTTACAGTTTTGCTGCTCTAGTTTGTTGTCCACTTGATTTTAAAAGAAAAGACTAAGGGTTGTTCATTTTGACACACTGGAAGCATATTTAAACATTTTTTGGCATCAAATACCTAAAAAGTAAAGCAAACTCTTTAATACTAATCAGATTCTGTTCCCAGGTACTTTCAAGAGCAGTACTGCTGATGCAGAATGCAGTTTTTGTGAAACTTATCCCTTTAACAACAATGCAATCTGCTCTAAGATCAGTGTTGTACAACTGAACTGCTTTGTGAATGAATATACTTGCTGTACTAAATGAATGAGGAACTAAAGATGGTTAAACATGGTGAAATGACGCTGCTGGAACAAACTGCCCACTGATATCATATCTGCACCAGCTGTAGCTGCTAAAAACAGCACTATTCTCCTTCGCCTTCTTTCACATTTCTACACTTCTATTGCACTTTTAGTTTTCTTTTATTGAATTTTGGTCTTTTATTTCTACCATTATTCTATTCTATTCTATTCTATTTTTTATTCTCTTCCTGTGAAGCACATTGAATGACCTTTTGACATTATGATGATGTGCTATATGGTTATGGATTTGCCCCTGCGATCAGAAGGTTATGGGTTTGAATCCCAGCTACTGGCACCACTGAGGTACCCTTGAGCAAGGTACCGTCCCCACACACTGTTCCCCGGGTGCTGCGTCGCTGGCTGCCCACTGCTTCTCTTGGTGAATGGGTTAAATGCAGCGTAAGGATATTACACTGTTCACGCTGTGTTCACGCATGACTATAAGGGGCCACTTTACTTTACTTGGCTGAAGATGTCCTCCGCTTGCAGGAGGG
The DNA here is from genome assembly GCA_037974445.1 of Brycinus macrolepidotus. Taxonomy (NCBI): domain Eukaryota; kingdom Metazoa; phylum Chordata; class Actinopteri; order Characiformes; family Alestidae; genus Brycinus; species Brycinus macrolepidotus. The sequence continues at coordinate 4,551,459 of JBBPCZ010000034.1, forward strand.
CCCCTGCAGGGGGCTCTCGTGTCTACTCATTATTTACATGAACGCGATTTGAGCAGCTCTCTTGCCGTACTCGAGCTTCAATCATAACACGGAAATACGATTTGAAAAACCAAATTCCATACCCACCTGATATCTGTCTCTCCATTCATTTTTCCTCCTGTAATGGAGATCGCACATTCTTCTAATGGAGGTTGCACTCTCTGTGTTAAACGCAGTGGGATCCTGCTGTTGAACTAACGGTAATGTGGGCTTCAATGCGTAACTGGATGTTTTTTTTTATCTACTTTGTCTAAAATTAATGTGGTACAGCTCTTTATGAGGCCACGATGAGCTGACAGGCATTTAAAAGAGCAGATATCACAGCAGTCTGGTTCAGACTGGATACAGAGTCGTGTTCTCTATCTTATCTTTGAGTAATAAAGCAGGAGATTCTTTCTTCCCGGACCCCAGCTGTCACCATGAGACTGAGCTCCTCTGTGTTCGCCTCCTTCTGTCTCCTCCTCGAGTTACTCGGTATTGCCCTTTTCCTGAGAGGCTTTTTCCCTGTTCCAATCAAATCGTCCTTATCCTCCAAGAGTAGACTTTCGGATCTCCCTGCAGAACCACTAGCAGGTAAGCAGCACCATCTCTTACTGAGATTGTCAGATAGCTGGCATGGCTTATGCACAAGGGAAGCTTTATGCATCAAAGTAATTCATTTTCACATGACTGTTCACCAACCCCGGTTCACCCCTTAAAATTCATTGTATTAATTGTAAACCTTACGGCATGAACTGGCAGATTCAATAGGCAGACATTCACTACATGGGCAAAAGTACTGGGACTCCCCTCTTAATTATTGAATTCAGGTGGCCCCTTTCTTTCAGTGAAGGACAGTCTTAATGCTTCAGCATACCAAGACATTTTGGACAACGCCATGCTTCCAACTTTGTTGACACATTGGGGAAGAACCTTTTTTTATTCCAGCATGACTGTGCCCCAGTGCACAAAACAGGGTCCATGAAGACATGGCTGGATGAGTTCTGTGTGGAAGAACTTGACTGGCCCACACAGAGCCCTGACCTCAACCCCATCCAACACCTTTGGAATGAACTGGAACGGAGATTGCGAGCCAGGCCTTCTCATCCAACATCAGTGCCTGACCTCATGAAAGCTATACAGAATGAATGGGTGCGAATTCCTACAGAAACACTCCAAAATCTTGTGGAAAGCCTTCCAAGAAGAGTGGAAGCTGTTATAGCTCCAAAGGGGGACCAGCTCCATACTGAAGTATCTGTATTTGAATGCAGTGTCATTAAAGTCCCCGTTAGTGTAATGGTCAGGTGTCCCAATACTTTTGTCCATATAGTATATGTAAATGTTGGTTTTTGTAACATCACAAAAACAAGGTAATCAAACCAGGCTGTTTCTGCAGCTTAATTTATATTTATGATATAACAAAAAAGCTGGAAAAGTTAATGCTGGTTATGATAGAAAGGTGTTGGAATCACAGCTTGCTGGAAAGCCGCTGACTGGTCAGAGTACCCATGCTGACCCCTGTCCACTCCCAAAAGCCCCTACAATGGGAACATAAGTGTCAGAACTGGACCATGGAGCCATGAAAGAGGGTGACCTGTTCTGATGCATCAAGTTTTCTTTGAAATCATGTGGACGGACAGATGCATGCCCTTATAGCACAAGTGGGACCTACAAAATATTAGGCAGGTGGTTTTAATGTTATGGCTGATCAGTGTATATGAACAGTTTAGATGCTGACAATGTGGTTGGCACGGATGTACTGTACATAAAATCTACCTTAATTTCCAATGCCCTTTAATGTTTAACAGCATTTTGATTTTTGTTTGTAGGAAGCAGTCCAAACTCAACCAAAGTCCCTCCACCTCTGTTCAAGAGGGTGGTGATCATACTGATAGATGCTTTAAGAGAGGACTTTGTTTTCGGGCCAAATGGGAAGAGATTTATGCCTTACACCAGGCACATAGTGGAGAGTGGATCCTCTCACAGCTTCATAGCCAAAGCTAGACCTCCTACTGTCACGATGCCGAGAATTAAGGTGGGTCTGAACATGCGTATAGTTAACTTTTATTGTACACTGTTGACCAGAAAGGATTTTTCAACTCATATATGATTAATGCCTGCAGCAGGCATCCGATAACTTACTAGATCAGTACAGTGTAATTTCAAATAGATGAGTGGAAGTAAAATCATTTGGTTGAAGTTGTTTGAGTCAGTTACTTGTATAGGATTCTGAGATTCTATATTGGATTCGGAAATCAATTTAAGGCGCTTACAGCCCAGATTTACTGGGGGAAAAAAAAACTCTCTAGACAGGGCCAGCTGGTATGCACACTCTTGCTTTTATAAGTATATAAGTATATATACTATATTGTCATGTAGATACATTTAATGCTGTCAGGTCAGTTGCTTCTTGGAGGATCTCTGCACATACGAAAGACTTTTCTGAATTAAAAAAATAGATATTAACTTCACGGTATAGTTTCATGGCATGGTTAGTAAGCCAAGACAATGCTGGTTTTCAGTATTTACTTTCTGCATAGCCCAGTTTTCTGCATTAAAATGTAATTACCCTTGCCCTATGCTGAAGTATGACTGGAGCTGTTTTGGCAGGTGTCATGTGCGATTGTGTGGTTCATGTCTGATTTCAAGCAGCCCAATGTGTTCCTCATATTGTTCTAACTAGATATAGGTCAATATACCGTTATTAAAATGTACTGAATAGTCATAATATAGTCATTCCTTTGCAGCCCAGTTCTTCCATTTCCACACATAAAAATAGTGATTGCTTAGCTGTGTGAAGATGTATCAGCCTTTCTCTAATTGTCCAGCAGATGACAGTAGAGCTCTTTCACCATGAGACAGGCAGTATGAATAAAATGCCTGGAATACATGTTGCTTTCATTTAAAGATAACATTATCATTATGACACTTCTCTTTAAGTGGATGGAATGCCTGCTCTGACTCAGGCTTTTACAAGGAGCTATTTGCTGAATATTGATGTATTATATATTTTTCTTATTATTATTATTATTATT
>JBBPCZ010000034.1:4632462-4646712 GCA_037974445.1 Brycinus macrolepidotus
ACCAAAACTCTACTGGTTAATAAGTAAGTACTACAAACCAAAGTAAAAAACAAACCTGAAGCTGAAGAAACCCTAAATGTTAACGGAAAAAACCCGCGAACCTGAGTGACTGAGGGAGAGACAGAGAGAGCGTGCGCTGTTCTCTTCTCTTCTCAGTGTTCTGTGTGTGAGTGAGCAGAGCGGGACACAGCAACACAATAAATCTGTATGTGTGTAGGGGAGGGGGGCTGTGACTAGTCTATCACAGAACGCAGACACAGTCAGCTACCCAATGAGAATTTTTATTCAATCCAAGCACAGATATTGACTCCTATTACTCGTATGATACTCGTACTCGTCAAAAGTGCTTTATCCGTACCGGATACTCGTTTCAGCCGTATCCGGCTCAACTCTAGTATTTAGTAAGGATGCACAAAAAAAGCTAATGTCACCCCAGAAATGTTCAACTGAGTCTGTTCACAATGTCCACTGTAAATCTCAATACTGAAATTAATTGAATGAACAAAAAGATAAAACATAGTCATACTGCAGTGAACATATTGAGTATGTTCTACAGTTTCTTCATTTTAAAACCATGAGGTCATGAAACTGGTCACTTTCGACTTGGCCGACTGCAATTGACATTTGTAATTAAAAAAGAATGTTTCATAATAGATTTGATGACATTTGAATAATGTAAGTTTACATCTGAAAGTCATGACATTAGAAAGCCAGCTGGAAGGTGGAGCCTCCCAGCATTCTTAGCAATTTGTTGGATCCTGTTAATTAGCTCTCTTTTTTTTTTTTTTTTCCATGAATAATAAAGTCAGTAAAGTCTAGTAAAGCTGGTTCTGAGTTTTCACATTGTATCATCATGCTGAAAGTTTGTTTTGGCTGCATTTTACTGGTATTATTGTATTAAAGGTGGTGTTTCTGTGCTGCAGCTTACCAGTCCACCCTGTATTACTACTATAAAGGCAAATAATTGGTTGTGGCTTTTGTTCAGCTTCAGATTAGGCTGGCACAAGACCACAAAATCAGCTAGATCCCTCAAATGGGTGATTCTGATTGCATTGTTGCACATTTTTATTCAGTGGTACTTTTTTTTAGGGGTTGATTTTGAAATATTGAAGTAGTCACTGATGTAATTTTAAGGTTTGATTACATTTGCATAATTACAGTGAATACTTAGAGTTGCATATACTGAAAATATTTGTAGTCTTTCTCAATAGTGTCTCTATTACATCATTTAAATATATATGTGTAACTAACTTTTTAACTAAAGCTTAAGTCCTGCAAACTTCATTTTACAAACTAAAAAATACTGAAGCAGCTGATTGCCTTAACTATTTTGAGTTCTGCTAACTTATGCATTTTTACACCATCAGAATGGACAAAAACACAGTATAAATATGTAGATAATTAGCTTGTAATATAAAGTGCACTGCAGAGTGCCAGAGTTGAAAAAAAAAAAAGCTCTTTGGGCAATAAAACCTTAGACTGTGCCTTTAACAGAGCAGACAGCAGCTCAGGCCATACAGAGCAGTGCAGACAGAGTTGTGCTCACATTTCGGTGTGCATTATTTTACTGTTGAAACTAGTGAACAAGGTCTTCCATCGCTGTCTAGAGAAACACGATGATGATTGTGTTTATTGTAGAGGAAAAAATGGAGTTGGGTTTGAAAATAGGGGGAGCGACACAAGGCTAAATTGGATAATGGCTGTAATATGTGTGCATACATTATATTTATGAGAGTGCTTTCTCTCTCTCTCTCTCTCTCTCTCTCTCTCTCTCTCTCTCTCTCTCTCTCTCCCCCTCGTTCCCTCCCTCCCCCCTCTTCAGGGCTGCGGTGTCTCTCGGCCACGGCAGCTACTGTTTTGCCCTGCTGCGTTCCATCCCTGCCGTGTTCTATGTGGTGCTGGTCACAGCGCTGCGCTATCATCTCTTCATCTGGAGCGTGTTCTCCCCTAAGCTCCTCTACGAGGCCATGCACACTCTGATCACGGCGGCTGTGTGTCTCTTCTTCACCTTCATGGACCAGGACCGCACACGCAGACCATGAGCACCACTCCTTCATGACCCAGAACCCTTAAATCAAACCCCAAACCAGAAGCAGAAGCAGAAGATGGTGAGATGGATGAAAGGGTGTTGGGCGATATTGAACCAGTGAGGAGAGAGTGGTGAATGGATGAAAGGATGGGGAAAGATGAAAGCAATAAACATTAAGTCATGAACTCAACGTTGCGAATTAAAAGCAATAAGTGAGTTCTGATCCTGCACTATGAAACACGCTCTGAAGTTCTCCAGAGCTCCTGCTGCGAATGCGCAAAAAAAAATCTTGGGCTTTATTCTGATAAGATAAATAAGATTTATTCTTAAGTTATTTTTGTACTGCCGAAGTATGGGCTAATTTATTGTGGTTAATGCTTGAGGGGATTGAGTGTTTTACAGGCTAGCACAACTTCCATCAATGCTTTAAACAAACTACATGTGTGATAATTATGCATAAATCAGTTGGCAACATGAAAGGAGCATCATTAAGTAATGTGTTCTCCACAGGCTTTTTTGCTCTAAGTGTCTGTGCGTAGGGTGCTTACAGGAAATCACTTATTGTGAACAACGTGACCGAGTGTCGACAAAAAAAAGCTTTGTTCATTGCTTAATCTCACATGTAGTTTCTTTAGTTGCATTTCTTCAGTGTTTCAGAGATAGTAAGAACTGAATATGATTATGGTATCATTTATAGATCATCCTAACCCTTGTTTCACCTTTTAAATGAGATATCTCATCTCAACGATCTGTTTTTGCAATCTTCTCCGTTCTCCAAAACTCTCGGCCCAAAGTCTCAAGCATTTTTATAAAGCTAGTACTTCAAAGGAACGAAATCTTATCAAACTACAGCTATGCATATTATAAAGGCTTAAAAACCAACCCTTTGATAGTCCCAGAATAACTGATTGATTATAATGCAGCGTGGATCTTTTTTCCTTTAATTAGCATGTTGATCAGATCATTTACACAACAGTGAGTTTAGTCACTTAACCAAATTTAATTTAACATCTGATTTAAGTTTTACTGAAATAAAAAAAAAAAAGTTCAAGGACCTCTTTTTTTTATTAAAAGCATGTTTCGTTTTATTAAGGATGATCTGAATATTTGAAGGGTTGAATGGTCCAATATTAAATATCAATAATCGATATGTTGATGAATTGATAACTTATCAGACAGGAAAACACTAAGTCTCTTACTGTTCTGGCTGCCCTATAATTTATCATCAGTACCGTCAGTGTTCCTGTGTGTTTTTGTTTTTCCTTGGTTAGAAATGCAGTGAGTATATCATGCAGGCTGAACCATTCAGTGCACATTGGTCTGACACTGTGAAATTCAAGGCAAATATTAATTAGTGCACATTTTATGTTGTGCGTTTATGCCTGTAACCATTAAGCGATCCTTCCTAAAGCTGTGCTACCTTTCCTGACCTGCCCTGCCGACAGCCAGGGAATGGACAGCATTTGTGTGGCCTTTCTTTTCTTATCAGGCCTCTTCAGTAGCAGAGTGAGGTCGATTCCTGAATCGACTGCCATTCCAAATGGACTGCACTCTCCATGGACTCGGGGGGTGGGGGGGGGTGGGGGGTGGGGGGGTGCAACACGCTCTCTTTTACTCACTGTACACAACCTTGGAGCCCTATTTGACCTGAATGACCCTCTCCCTTAGAAGAAGTAATGAGTTCATGGCCTCTGACCAAACTTTTTTTCTGTGCTTAGGTTTCGACTCTAGGACTGCTGATATTGACAAAATGCAAATATTACAATTTTGGGGGTTTTTTTGTATTGCAATCACAATATGTTAATATATTACAACTGATTAAAAATACCTGCGTTAATTTATAATGATTAATTAAATCATCTGGGGGAAAAAAGATTGGCCTGCATTATTTTGACAAAAATGGTTTACATTGTTGGATCAGTACCTTGATTAATCAGAACTCCCACAGAAACACTCATCTGAAACTGTAATTGATCTGCACAGTGTAAAAAAAGATTGTGATTAGTCCACTCATTTGCACATTTTAGCCTTGAACAATATCAACATTACAAAGATCAATACTGCAATAACGATTAACAAAATATACTGTAGATAAGGGTGAAACAGTGGAATGTACTGTTAGTGTTTTTATTATGAGTTCAATGATGGATTTAATTGGCCAGTGATCATTGTTGGTTTGCAGGGAGCAGCATTAGTCTTTTGTGATCTCTGACCAGCATATTCAGTAATTACTGGTGTTCAGTTATGTTTTATTGTTCTGCATGTAAATCATTCTTTATTATATGTTTTGTGTGTTACATTATATGTCCAAAAGTATCCAAACATCCCATTTTAATTAGCGAATTCAGCCATGCACGCTTTGGTTATGGTGGGCACATGCCTTTTCTTCATCTTCCTAGAACAGGCCCACACACACAGACCAGTCCAGTCCCTCCTTACCCAGAACTCAGATTCAGTTCCTCTTGGCCCATAACCCTTAAATCTAACCTGCTCCTCTTGACCCACAACTCTTGAATCCAACCCCAAACTCAGTGTCTTCAAGGTGCGCCTATTGCTGACGTGTGTGTTCTCCCTCACATACACAGCTTGTAGAATCTCCATTTAAAAAAAACATTTGCCAATAGAATAGTAAACATGCCCAATTCCAAAGCATCAGCTACAGGGGTATAAAACCTGAGGTGAAGCTTTGAACACCATCTAACACTACCAATTCAATTTGGGATCAATTGGTGTGATCCAGAACTTATAATCCAGCATCAGTATCAGAATCAGAATCAGAAAACTTTATTGATTCCTCCGGGACTTTACTAATTAGTAAAGTACATGACTTTACTATTGCTCTAGTGGTTGAGCAAATCCCCATAGCAATAGTATTTAGTGTAAAGCATAGATGTTACGAAGAGGGAACAATCCCTATTAATACCCTTGATTTCTGAAAAAATGTTGCAGCGGCAGGTGTCTGCAGACTTTTGGACAAACTGTATATTGGCTTTTTTGTCAAGTGTGTATTCATAGTTTATTTAAATTCAAGCTTTTATCTGTTTTTTTTTTTTTCCTTTTTCACAGTGTACTTCCTTGGTTTAGTGCATTAGATTGTAGTAGACAGTGTGTTTTCAGCTTTGTGTGTTTGTGGTTCAGCTCCCGGTTTATAGTTCAGTCTTAGGTTAGCCAGCCTGGAGAGTCCATCCCACACGCTTTTTTTTTTTTCTCCGTTCCTATCTACTCACATAACAGAAAGGTGAAAACACTGAAGGACAGTCAGCCGATCTAGCCGGGGGCCCAGAGGAGAACGTACAAAGTGAGCCGTGGCAGCTGAGGACCTATTAGCCCCTCAGTACAAACTAGCGTGAAATCTCCATCTCTCTCTCTCTCTCTCTCTCTCTCTCTCTCTCTCTCTCTCTCTTTCTTCTCTCTCACCCCCTGTTCACCCCCCACTCCAGGATTACATTCAGGGTGGGGGAAATGTTAAGCACAGAGGAGTTCGCTGATGATTATTTAGGAGGTTTTCAGCGCCCCTCTGCCCGCACTCTCTCCCCCTATCCCCCTGTTGGCAGCCTTTTGAAGGCCCCTATTCTGCCAGTCTCCCACACTGCCTCTCTGAGCCTCTTATCAGCTCCAGAGCAGAGTCACATCTCACCCAGTGCGGACCGTCCACTCCCAGACCCCCCTCTGCCCTTGATCTACACCTCCCTCTGCTCTCTGTCTTTCTTTCCCCGCTTTTTCCATTTCCTTCCCACTGTCTTTGTACTCCACCCCTTTCTTTCTCTCTCAGTTTCTTCCCAAATCTATACCCTTGCATAGTCCCTTACTATTCGTTCCCCTTTCTCATTTTCTCATTCACACCTCTCTCTCTCTCTCTCTCTCTCTCTCTCTCTCTCTCTTTTCTCCCCCCTCCCATGCTATTGAGAATGCTCAACTTTAAACAGTTATAGAGTCAATAATCATCATCATAAAATCTCTCTTAGTTCAGTTAAAAGTAGCTATGACATTAATATATTGAGTAAAATTAGGGGTGGGTAATGACATTTATTGTTATTGTGATCAGTTACATTGCAGTGTGCTTTAGATTTGTGCCCAACTGCAAGTTTCATGACAAAAGGCATAATTGGTCTTGTTTAACTGGACTTAGTGCAGCAGTGTGTAAAACGCTGAATCAAACCATTTTATTAATTTACAGCTTTTGTATTATTTTTCAGTATGGCACCACGGGTTCTTTTATGTCTGTTCCAGCTCAACAAACATCTGAAAAACTAAATAACGAAATATCACAGTGCACATCGTTTATCAAGAAAAGGTCTTGTGATTATATATTTTTGACATATTTCTCACTCCTAAGTGCAGTGTTGTCAGTGCATATTGATGTAAAAAATAAGCCCCTCTCTCTCTCTCTCTCTCTCCCCAACTCTCTCTACCCCTCTGTCTTTCCCTCTCCCTCCCTCTCTCTCTCTCTCTCCCCCTCTCTCCCTCTCTCCCCTGTATTAGAAGTCCCTCTCACTGGGATAACCTCTTTTACTTCTGTCTTGGAACCCTGAGCACATCTCAGTCCCTCAGTTCTGCTCTCTCTCCTCCTCTCTCATTACTGTTCACCTCCTCTACTTTATTCATGCTGTAGGAGAGAAACTCTGCTCAGGGAGAGACAGTGAGAGAGAGAGAGCGCGCACACAGGAGAGAGAGAGTGAGAGAGAGCTTTGGTGGTGGTGGAAAGGAATGGAGAGAGGGAAGATAGACATATTCTCCTCATGCCAGAAGGTGACAGTCTCAGTGGTTTAATGTGCAGGGGCTGCCATCCTTCCCCTGACGTTTGCGATGGAGAGTAGCTGGGAGGCAGAGGTGTAGGTGGGTGGAAATGTATTGACACCGGCTGTCAGCCAAGCAAAAGGCCTGTGCAATTTTTTTTGGAAAGCTTTAAATTGCAAAAGTTTCATTCTTGGGTGACTGTGGATGGCGGCTGCAGATAGCGATTTCCCCCCCATCTAATCCTCCCATTTAGCCCGAGTTTACTGTGCAAATTGGCTGGCTGGAACGCAAGCAGGCAGAATGGAGCATTGAGCAGTCATCTGTGACTTCATTTGGAAGCTGACGGAAACGCACAGCTCACTCCCGTTCTCACACTCGCGCTGTAAAAAGCATCTGACCAAAGTACCTTCTGAAGGTTCTGTCTCATCTTATGTATTTAGCCATTCACCCCCATCTAATGCAGTAAATGGCTTTAGTCAAAGCCATGTTACGCGGGAGAGGCCAGCTGCTGGACCTCACCAGCCAGTGTGAGCAGTTCAGTCATCCTCGCCCCGCTTTGTTTAGCGGTGTTCACTGTAACTCCATTTTGTCTGAGAGCAAGACTTGTTTTTTCAGACAGTTTTTCAGATGTAGCATTCTTTAACACCTTGGCCTGTAAGTGTTTTATTAGTATTCTAAGTGTATTAGAAGTACTAGTAACTATTGGAAATCACTTGGTAACTGTGTGATCAGTTAGTGTCATATGCCCTAACTGATAAGTTCTTTTATCATTTAGATTCTAATTTTTCTTTTTTATGCCTCAAAAAGTGTTGATTCTACAAAGCTGTAAAGATAAGCAGCATTAATTGGTTTGGCTTCAAAATACAAATTTTATTCCACAGCAAATGACTGCAAAGTAGCATGGACCTGTGCAAAATAGGGATAACAGAGTTATAAATGATACCAAAATTGAGATACCTCATATAAAACCTTATATAACATGCCTCCATTTTTGAAATTACAAAATTGAAACATAATGGGCTAGTTTTGGGGCTGTGGATTAAGCCTCCTCTTGGACCAAAGTCCAATGTCAGTGGTATTTCACAATAAAAAATTCGACTTAGTCCAAGCTTAGCTATAAACTAGGTCTGGGACACCAGCTACATGTTACAAATCATTAGTAAAATATGTGTAAAATCTATACTGAAACTGACACTAATCAATAAGTATGAATTACTGCTTTGATTTCATGATTTCTATGAAAGAAAATGGTAAAACATCACAGACGTTGTGCTTTAGTCCAAGGCTAGGCTTAATTCATGTCCACAAAACCAGCCCATGATGTTTTAATTAGAAAAATAGAGATACATTAAATAAGGTTTAATATGAAGCAGGTTTGGTGTTATTTATAGCTCTGTTGCACTGTGTTATAAGCTCATTATTTTGTACAGGGCATCCACTGCTGTGCTCATTTGTTGGATTTTGTGGAATAAAAAGATTTTTTCTGAGTGAAACTAATCTGTGTAGTATACAGTTAGAGCACTTAGATACTAATAAAGTGAAATTGTTCCACTCTAATACAGAAGTTTGGTGGTTATGAGAGTGTGGAACTGTGGACCCACTTACAGACTCTTAAAGTTAATGGAGATTTACACTGGGAAGTCTTCTCCTTTGTAGGCTGTTTGATGTTGTGGTGCTGCTAGAGCTGCTTGTTATATACCGTAAATGAGCTGTTAGCTGTCAACTGATCCTGTGAACAGGTATGTACATCCCTGCAAGCCCATGTTCTACTGTAATTTCTCCAGTGCAGTATCCTTTTTATTTGTTTCACTGGTTTACTATACTGGTTACACTAGTTATCACAATGTTCTCCAATGCTGAATTTACAGCTAGTGTTACAGCTACACTTTACATGAACACCATAACACCATTTGCTTCATGATACCACTAATAATCATACATTTTTGTGCATGATTATCTTCCTGATTTATTTTCCTTGTGTGTCAATAATTCCTTGTGTTTTTGCAGTCTCTGTTTTGGTTTTGGTTACTGTTTTGGTTTCTGTACTTTTTTCCCTCCTCTTGTACAGAGTTAAAGATTGAATGTTCTGGAAGAGACTGGGTTTTGCGCTGGAATCCGCGGCAGAAAGAAGAATGTTTTCTATGTCTTTATCTCACCACCCCATCCTCGTTTATTGCTCTCCCTTCTCAAGATTGTGTTTTGATCCAGAGAATCTGTTCACCTTTTCTCCAAATAAAGTAACCGCTGCTTCCCAAGCGTGGCTTTCTCCTCTAATTACCAGACGCTGAGAGTCAATATTAGATTGATGAGATAGCAGAGAAAGAATACAAAGGGGATTGGGGTCAGAGAGAACTATAGAAAGACTGCATGTACCTATAGGCATCCCCTGGAAGGAGCTATTTACTCAGTGGAGCCATTTAGAGAGTAAGATAGATGAGGTCTGTTCGGCCCTCTTGTTCTGAGCAGCAGTTTAAGACAGGGTTAAAGCTGAGTTTAGGCTTTGCAGATAAATCAGCAGGAATAACAGAGACCAAACGAACAGGTACAGCTGTCCTCAAACCCTAATTAATGGCTATATGGTGAATATTTCATACATGGCTTGTAGACAGTAAGAAATGTTCAAAGCATCACAGCACACAGTTGCTAGTTGATTAGAAACCCCTACCTTGTACCTTATTGGTAATTTTTTCAGATACACCTCCTATAAAGATGAACTTTGTTTTAGGTTTACTGACTGGTGCCCATCTGTAAAACTACAGTTTGTCAGCCCCCCTTTACCCTGTCAAAGGAACCACAGCTAGCCAGGTAGTATTTGGGTGATGGACCTTTCTCAGCACAGCAGTGGCATGGGAGTGGGTGTCATGCTGGTATGAGTGTTTAAGTCATAGTGATATCTGTCAAGCAAAAATATGAGAGGAAAAGATGAGCTAAAGTCTCTAACTGTACACCCAGAGTGATGAACCAACAAGGCTGACATGTTTAATAAAGTGACCAGTGAGTGAGCCACACTCTATGTTGATGTTACTGCTATGCTGAGTATGGTCCACCACCCAAATAATATCTGATCAGCACTGTTCTTGGTATGGTGCTTTTCCATTGATAAATAGCAACAAATATGAGCCACAGCCAGCTGTATGGTTGGTGTCCCTGATAATACTGGAAGCTTAAGGCTTTTTTTTTTTTTTTGGAAAACAGCAAAGCCTCATATTTCCATCCCCAAACAAAAGTTGCTCTTGCAACAAGTCTGGCCTGAAGCACCAAAGATGCTTGTCATGTTATTATAAGGTTTTTTCCCTTGGAGAGGGGCGTGTTATTACTTTGAAAGATTGAAGTTTTGCACACGGCAGTAAACGCCTGGGACTTTGTCATTTATCAATCATTTACAGAGATGGGCAGAAAAGAGAAGCGCAAACCCTGTGGATTAACTGACCTCCACACAAGCAACACTGCTTTAATATTGGACAATTACACTGCAGCAAGGAGGTGCTCCCGACTGAATTGCTACATTTCAGTTTAACATTACTTCCTAAATGCACTGCAGTCTGGTTTCCAACTCTTAATTGCCCCTAAAAATGTGTGCTTCAAACAGGGCATGTCGATCCATTCAGGTTTACCTGCCGAGCTCCGCTTTTCAATTAACATTCCTTTTCTGATTTATTAACCTTTTCCAAAGGGACACAGTCTAGTCGCGTTTTCTTTTCTTAAATGTTCCTCACACGTGGCGTACTGAGTGCAGCCTAAAAAGCCTCACGGAGAATAGCCTCGAGACAAGAGCACGTCCGGGAACACAGAGGTAAAGCACTGGAGCAACTCAAGAGCCGTAGCTATAAGCAAAGCCTGAACTGCCCACTTGCAGGACAAAAACTTCCCTTTCAGCACGCCCACTCAGGCGGCAAATGGTGCAAAAACACTCCCTGTCTGTTAGACAGGCTTTCATTAGTGAGCAGACTTGAGCAGAGACGGGACGAGACAGGCCACCTGTCTCCTAGCACGTTCAGCTGGACGCTACAGCCCAGCAATAAGGCAAGATGGCTGACACGGCAACTCCAAAATGCAGCGTCTGCTGAACTTTTTGCTTCAACTCTTGCCATCCCTCATAGGCTGAACTGCGCTAGCGTCGGCTCTGGCCCAGAAAAAAAAAGGCGTGAGGAGAAAGGTGTTAAAAAGAAAAGGTGAAGAAGAGGTAGGTGTCAATATGCAGCCCAGAGAGGACAAGCGTGAAGGGATTTGCACATTACGTAAGGCTTTTGTTCTGCTGCCCCAAGGGGGGCTGCTCCATGTGTTCATTCTAATTTAGAGGTGGAACATGTGCCTTGTTATGACAGTTCTGAGCTAAATTCTTTAAAAAAAAAAAAAAAAAAAAAAGTGTCTAAAAAGGTTTCAGCCACTTTTAATTCCCTAAAGACACTTTCAATGGATGGTTCATTAAAAAAGCCATTTATGTTCAAGATGTGTGAAAAACCATACATATGAGAAGTATTTTTTGTAATTTAGGGATAATTTATTTTATTTTATTTTTTTTACAAAATTTTCAATACGAAGAAATGTTTAGACTGTCTGTTACATAAGAGTTTGTTGACCTCACGGGGGATCACTAGCCCACCGAAGTGGTCAAGTCGTCTCTTCCTGTTTGAAAAATGCATCACATCGCGAATCCATCTGCAGTGATGCATGGTACAATTTCGGCTGGGCCAGTGTTGTACATCTCCTCATCAACTGCCATGATGGAATGCATTTGAAGGTGGAGCATGAAGAGGTCAACTGTGTACCTACATCAGGCTGCTGTATGAATTGTAATTCCGACGTGGAATCAAAGAGAGAAGGAGATTGAAGGGGAAAGAGGGAAAAAAGTCTCCTCCTTTGCATGAAGTGGACCTGAGCATTCTAATGAGTTTGGAGTAGCTGCACAAACAAGCTCTTCGAGTGGGCGAGAGCAGTGAGATCTGCTGGGAGGAAGTGGCCTCTGTCTTAATGCTGTTAATCGACCTTGGGCTAAAGTGAACTCTCTGATATGGAACTAAATGCTGCTTTACCAGGGATGCTTTTCACCTTCAGCCCACAAGCACAACCTCAGAGTCTAAATCCCACTCTCATTAGCATTTATGACAACAAACGAACTTAGGAACAAAAAAACAATGAATATGAAGTTCTTTAGTTTAAATATGTTTTTGCAGAGGATTTTGGAATGAAGCTGGTGGATCTGTTTAATGTCCACCGCTGAAATGTGTTTATCATTATGTGTTTGGGATTTGCACACCTGACTTCTGCTCTGCCGTAGTAATTTGCACCTCTGAAGGTCTCTCCCACACACAGAGGGCCAACCTGCCACCTACTGCATATTAAATAGGTGCAATGCCAAGGCAAGCGTGCATCTGAGGATGTGTGAAAGAAGAAGTCTGACAGTTCTGGTAAGTTCGGAACAGGTGCTCAACGATAGGTAATAATGAGGAGCATGACGATATTCATATTTTCAGGTTCTGAAGGAGTATAGGGATTTTTTTGATTGACTGAGGAAAGAAGATAATATTTTACGTTTAAATGTCTTCAAAATGTCTTGATTTTACAGAGCTGTAATTATACACCACAAAGAATCGTTTAACTCAGATACAAGTTTCATTTTAAAAAGGCAAATTAGCATATCTATAAGGAACACTAACACTGGGCTATAACCAAGAAATATGTAGGATACACCTAGATCAGAGGACTATGCTACATTCAGGCCCAGCGGCCCTACAGCCACCCATTTTTGTCACTGACCACCCAAAATAACTAAGTTCACTTTCAGTATTGAACATTTTATGAATAAATAAACGGAAACACAATTATGAAATTTTACTCACTAAAAGTGACATTAAAGTTTTAATTTTTGATTCTAACCAATCAATATCTGACTTTAATCAGTAAATATGCTGTGTTTACATATTTAATGGACAGTAGACAAACCAGATATCCCATTGTTCTCAGTGACCCAGGGACACAAAATGTGCCACCACTGAGCCTTTTGCTAAGCATTACAATCTCTTGAGCACAACACTCCCAGTGCTCACTTTTCAGTGCTGAATCTAATTACTGAAACCATCAATCAGCTCATCAACCCTCAGCACTGGCATGTCAGAAGCACACCACTACTAAAACATCCTTTCATGCAAAAGTACTTCTTTACTTTTAAACTAAAACTTTACAGTGTCTGGGACTTTAAAAAGTTGATTTTAAAGTTCTAAACACTGGAAAGTTTTTATTTAGTTATTCTGATGATTTTGTATGATGATGTGAAGGAGGACATGCAGGCAGTTGGTGTGCGAGAGAAATATGCAGAGAATAGAGGGAAATGGAGACGGTTGATCCACTGTGGCAACCACTAATCGGGAGCAGCCGAAAGTAGAAGAAGAAGAAGAATTCTGATGATTTTTAATAGTGTCAAAATAACTAAATATATTTTCATATTACAGTAAAAAAGACATTTCTTTCTTTCTTTTTTGTTGGTCAGTTGTGTCCAAATAGTTGGTTAAATTATAAACATTATCTTTTTATCACACTGGCTAGGTTGATGTGAAAGAAGGATATAAGAAGCTTCCACTGTTGTTTCCTGCCGCGGCATTTGAATGACACTTTCCAAATGTTTACAATCATACTTCCTTTTTTGCAGGTTATTCCCTTCCCTGCAGGAATGAAATTCGTTGGCAATTTTTTCGGCCCACTACCAACCCAAAAACCTAGTTTGAATCACAGATAAACAGCGAGATGCCCTCGAAAGAGAGTTAGGGGAATATTGACGATATTTAATATTTTCAAATCCTCTTTAAAATAAACCTTTGATGCTACTCAAGCATTTTTGTGAGGAAAGTGCTTCTTTCTCAATTCCACTTTAGCCGTTCATTCTGGGATATTGATTCAGCACATTGGCTGCTTTGCTGCTCATACCTACCGAAACAAATCCAGAAAATAGAACAGTATAGCAAACATTGGTTTCTCTGCTGATAGATGCTGGATGTACTAAGAATTTCTGCTACAGACCTCAGTAAATTCTTTATTACAGTATTTTTTTTTTTTTTTTACCTGGCCCTAGCACTAGCAGATCTGTAGTTTGGTAATAGATGTTTTATCAGGCCACAGCTCTTGGCTGGATATTTTTGGCTGATGGCCCACTCTTAACCTAGAAGTCAGACTGACATGTGTAAGACCTCAGTAACCCTACTGTGCCTGATACCAATGCCAAATACACCGCCATGAGACTAGTGCAACCGCTGTGTTGAGAATGGTCCATCAATCAAATTAAATCTGGTAGACAGTGGTCCTGGGGTCAGAAATTTGACCAAAAATGAACAGGGTAGAAGGTGCCTAACAAGTAGTGCATGAAAACAGATGGGCTAATATCTACGCACATATCCAGACTGAACAGGCTGATCTGGAGGGCCAGCTCTGTTCTAGGATGCCCTCTGGACTCAGTGGAGGTGGTGAGTGACAGGAGAATGGTGGCTAAGCTG
>JBBPCZ010000034.1:4654314-4675290 GCA_037974445.1 Brycinus macrolepidotus
TTAAGATGATGCCCAGTTAGTGCCCTCCCATAGTTAGTTATCCCCCACCCCACCCCCCCACCCCCCACCACCACCACCACCACCACCACCAGTGTGATTGAAAGTGATTGGCCTCTCTGTGACTTCTCTCGCAAGTCCCCTTCTTTGAGGGATGTGAGCTCCACCTTTTTTTCTCTCTTGTGCATGACTATAAATTTCTTTAGAATGCTCTTTGATCTTCATGTTTCACAGTTTTCATTCAGATTCATAGTCTGACCAATGGTATTTGAAATAAGGGGGTCTTTTATCCAGAAAAAGTGAACTGATTCAGAGGTAGAGGTCAATTGTAAAGCAATTGTGTCCTCACAAGAATAGCATCTGTGTAAACTTGGAAAGAGCTTTCACAGAACAGGCTTTGAATACATATGCACACAGGAAAAAAAGTTCAAAACAGTGAATGGAGCTAACAGTTGTATCACTGATATTACCTCTGTCTCTTCCAAGGGTCTCTCATTCGCCATCCTCTATGGAAATCACTGTCAGTACACCCTAACTATTGTTTATAGCTTAGTGACAAGGATTCAACATGTGAAAATATTGTAATGAAAACCTGTGTGTCACAGCTCCCAATTGGTGCAACCATCTAATTATTCTCCTTACCATGGGTACTGGAACCATTATAGCAGGGGGGGGGACGTGTCCCCCCATTTTTCAAAATCATTCGTTTCGTCCCCCCCACTTTTACCCTCCTGGACTACAGCCGAGACGTAGAGCGTAGAGCCTTACCATAAGGAAATTGCAAGTTCAGTCCCTGGCAATATCCCAGCCATCTGAGGCCGGAAGTCCAAGAGAGAATATTTGGCATTGCTATGTATCTCTGGGTGTGTAGGATGGACCTCCCTCTCCCCCATCACGAGTGATGCTAGCCAACGAGTGTGTCTTTCAGTTGACGTAACAAAATCGGCAAATAGTGTTTTCCTCCTAGTGCACTGAGCTGTTCAGTGACAGTGCATTATCAGCTGTTAGAAAAGATGAAGTGGTTAAAGTGGGTAAACTGATGCGAAAGAAATGTGTCACTACACCACCTAGTAACATTCTGTTGTTCATCAGGTGTTACCACGACTTGGAAATAACAGCACAGCTGGAGAGTGCTGTGTCACTGCATTAGTTGTTTTGTAGAGTTTCTATAGGTAATTTCACTGCCCTGTTATGTGTCTGCGAGGGGCATTTTGATACTGAAAGCATTAATTTCACAACAAAAGCACCAAAATCATCTTCAAACACGTTTGAACATTGGATTATGTTTGTTGAGGACAAATGTAGTGCTGTTCCTTTAATGTAAGACAAATCAGTGTGTTTTTCAGGAATTGCATGTTCTGTCAAATCTATAATTACAGAAAAGTAATTGATTAGAGAATAGAATGAATAGAAACAGCTGAAAATGACATGATATGGAACAGTGTTTTTGTGAAGACTACTCAATTAATTACTTTCTGAATTGAAAATCAGCATAAGAAATATGTGCATCCTTGTAGCCTTTATGGATAAAGCTGAGCTGAGTTTTCACAATCTGCCAAATATAAATGCAAAAGCACATCCTGGCAGGCCTACATTGTCTTACCATCAAAAACATTCTGTTCAGACTGGCAGAAGAAGCTGCCGTGTGCCACAGCTGGTTTGTAATTATCTCTGAGGGAAATAACTCTGTGTCATATGCTGGATCATCCTGACACGTGATTCTTGCCACCTAAATCACATCTGAAGCACCTGCCGCTGTGTGATTACTCCTGCTGAAGCTGACACTGATGAGCTGATTCTCTCTCCACACATGCTGAGACCCCCAGTGAGGCTCACACTCACACTAACACAAACACAAAATGATATATACACCAAATGGGGGCACCTGCTTCGTGGTGGCTTTCTCTCAACAATGCCTGTGTGCTTGTACCATGGGAACTGGTGCCCATGTACTTTTTTACTGAACGTTTGTTAGAAGGTTTTCATTTTCATCTTGTTATAAAAAAAAAAATTCTTTCCAACTGGTGAGATAGATGCCTCTGAGACCAAATAAAACATTTCTGACATTTCTGAAATTCACAAATGTCTGGACTGTCTGGACAAATGTCCTTCTAGAAGAACTTTCACTCATTTGGTAATTTGAAAAAAATGTGCTAAACTGTGCCTCACAAGCACAGTTATTAGGCGTGTTGATTGTAGACTTTTGTGTTTGTTTAGGAATGTCCCTAAAATGCAGCAATAATATATATTTTTTTCCAGTTCAATATCCCTGGTCACATTATATGATGTATCGTGTTTCATTGTGTAAAAGACACATCTCTTATTCCTCTGTGATCTGTAATCAAAATGTTATGCCTTTTGCTTGTCTTTCAGATTGATTGATTGATTGATTTACTTATTTATTCCAAAAGATCACCATGCATCAGCATGAGAGGGGAAAATTAATATTTACCAAAAATATCATGTTTCACATTCCCCTCCCGCCACCCCTACCTATGATTGAGCAAAAACCCTTTGCTAGCCCAAAGACGTTTTTAGATTTGATATTCAACTTTTATTCGACTTTTGATGTTGACTTTTGTCATTTTTATGAGCACAACTGTAGAGGATTCAACATATTTCATACGATTTGTGCAACAAATTTGAAATATGTCCAAAATTCTTGATACTGTACATAATGTTGTCCCCTACATAGACTCAGTACAGTGGAGAATTGGTGTTTGGTCAGTTTTTATCTTTGGACAGACGAAACTGTGTCAGGGCCCAGCTAGCTCTGATTCACTCTTCGGTTGGTTGGTCTCTGGACGCCTTAGATGGTGATTGCTTAGTGTGATTTGTATCTTTTTATTGGCTCTGTCTGCTCTAGGTTAAGTCCATGCACTCATTACCCATTGAATCCAACTCTTACTATTCAGCCATTAATCTTAAGATTAACAATTAAAGCAACATCTATAATAATATATGTTTTATATAGGGAAAATACATGCATTTCGAAGTTATTACCGTGAAGAACTGCAAGACCAGGCTGCATGGGGTGTTTAAAAATAGGTGGTGAAGACATCAATTCAAAGTCATTCTCTCCTTGTTTTTTTCTTCCACTGTGTGTCTGATCCTCTTTTTGTTTCTCTCTTTCTCTCTCACTCTCTCACCTGGGCAGATGAGTAATGCTTCAAAAGGATAGAGACCAAATCAATAGACAAAGAGCCAGTGAAACACTTAAGAGTGAGGGTGTTAGCACTGTGTTAGCACTGTGTGATCAGTCTAAGAAAGTTGTTTCTTGTCACTCTGAGTGACAGTGGGTGGGCTTTTGCTTTTAAACACAATTTACTACATTATGCAGTATTTTTATTTGATATGGATGGGTTTTTTTTTAGTGTCCTGTATTTACATATAGGTTCCAAAGTCCCTCCATCTCCACTCTTTCAGACTCACGAGTGGTGGAGAGGTCTAGAACTTCAGCGATGAATTGTGGTGCCATTGAAAATTCACTGTGATAAAGGGATGGTATTGATTTTCCTGGAAAAGCATCAGCACTGGCTGAAGATGAAAAGAGAAGCGGAGAGCGCAAGTGGCCTGCCCGCTCTTACACGCCATCTCAAGTGCAGCTTTTAACGGCAGCCATACTACACCAGCCCCAGCCATCAGCCAGAGCTTTCTCCTGTTTCCACTATCAAAACTCCTTCAGAGGTTTGGCCTCAGAGTGCAAAAATAAAGTCGCACTCCCCAACTCCATCTCCATCTCCAGTTGCTAAAAATACAGAGACAATAACAAAATCCCCATATGCCAAGCAAAGTTCCTCAGACAGAAAATTAAACATCAGCATTTCTCCTTCAATATTATGAGTCTTACATTGTGAGTCTCCTTGCTAATGACAGCAGTTAACCCTGTCAGGTAAAGATTACACCGGTTCTGTACATCTTAGCGTACTTTTCCACTACCTTTGGACTTGGTCCAAAAAGAGTACAGTGACACGCCTATATCCCAATGAGACCTAGAATGCACAGGTTCAATCTTGGTGTGATTGGTTCAATTCATGATGAAAGACTGGCACAGCAAATTTGACTGACCAGCCCAATTGCCAGACCTCAATCCCACCTCAATAAAGCCTGAATATCACTCCCTTTTGTGAAATAGGTGAGTTTGATATAGTCCATCAACTCTGTTAAACATAACATTCACTCCCTGCTATCTCCAAGTGTCAAAATGTTCATGTACAGTTTCAGTGGTATGAACAGGGTCTGAATCACTTCAAATATCCCAAGCAGTCATGTACCCTCTTACCTTTTTGCTTGAGCAAGCCTGGAAGCTGTAGGAAAACTGATCGTTTAAAGAAAGATGATTCTTTCACTGGTGCGTTTACAGAAGAGATCAGGAAACCTTCCACTGAATCTGTGTGTAGAGGGCTGGGGCTGCCATCTATGCTATGCACTTTAAAGGAGGCTTTGTGATGAAGTATTCCATCTTTTCTGGATAGGCTCTAATGTCTGGATTTCAGGGCATGAACTGTGAACTGAGGATGAAACCTGCTGTGATCTGCCTTCCATGGGCTACCTGCTGGGTTTGAGCTTGTGGGTCACAGACATTGGCTTGTTTGACATTGTCTCTCTCTCTCTCCCTTGCTCTCTCTCTCTCTCTCTCTCTCTCTCTCTCCCTCTCAGTATGTTTCACTAGCTGTTTGGGAGAGCCATCAGATAAACACACCTATGACCACCTCACAACAACTGAATTCTGTATCACTGCACCAACTTACTAAAACCACTGTGCTGTAAATAAATAAATAAAAAATGTGTGAATGGAAAAATCTTTGTTACGCTGCTTGCGTGGACCACCGAGTGAGCTGAGAGATGAAGAACCCATTTTGTTTAACTGAGGGGCTGAGAACTTATTTTCTTAGCTATGACAAGACTGATCAAGCTAAATCATAGATAGTTGATAGACTATGCAGTGTGCTGTGTGTTATGCCTTCTATATACAAATCGTATTTGTCCAGTATACAATTGTGCACAAGTGGCTAAATCCAAAATGGCTTTTTGTTAGACATATTATACTCTGTTTGTGTGCCAGAGCCAGTTTTTTTTTCTATGTAGTGCACTGCATAGGGAGCTTTGTTAAAGTTGGTGCTAGTATTGTCACCATGGTGGTAATTTGGTGAACAAAAACTACTTGTAACGTGAATGTTTTACCATTAAACAATGCTGTATTGTGATATTATCATTATTAAATGACAAAAAAGTTCATGAAACACATTGATGGTCATCTAAAAGGGCATTCAGCGGTCCATGATTGCCTGGAAGCAATAACATACTGTAAACGAACTGCAGTGTTTCTTGATGGGAGAATTGTTTATGATCATTTTTATTAAGGACACACTAACTCATGTTAATATCACTGTGACGCTCGACCTCTCATGGCTAAGAGCTTTATTTGAGTGATGCTATGGAAGAACCACTTTTGTTCTCTAATGAATCTCTAATTGAACTGAATGCTTTCAGTTTTAAAGAAAGATCCACTTCGTTCTTTAGGGAACCATAAAGATGGGGAACAGAACAATGGAATACACAAAATTATAACAATGAAAAAAAAACAGTATTATAGTAGTGATTACGATCAAATCACGACATCAAGACATTTTTAACATATGAGTCTGCATTATTCATTGTTTAACAAAAGTGTTTGCAGGGTACTGGAGTCAGTAGGATAGGTGTAATAGGTTTGTTACCTTTATGGTTGTTATGACTTGCAATTTTTTTCTCTGTTAAAAAGTCTAGTTTTCTTACAAAATTGTAATAATAATTTTTCCTACATCTGATCCAGCATCCTCTGCAGATATCAGCCCAACACAGACACTGGGTGTCAGATCAGGGCCAACTCTTTATAGCTCTCTAATAATGCCTTCTTTTCATAGATGTGCCTAGATATAAGATATACTTGTCAAATGTTGCAACAGGAGATCCTAAAAAACACATTTGTAGGAGGAGCATGGGTCCCTCTGTTCTTTCCTGCATAATCTGGAAGGCCTTGACACACAGAAGGAAATCCACCGTTCCCTGGTACAACCCCATTCAACCATCCTTAATGGGAGCATAGCTAATCTCCATAAGGCCACTTTGTTTAAGAAAGTGTCACTCTCTGTGCTCAGCCAGTGGCCTACTTCTTCATTACTAGTGTGGAACTCCGCACTGTCTCCAATGAGATGCCTCAGGGGTCGGTGCACATAGGCCAGGAACCCCCCCCCACACACACACACACACACACACACACTCTATCGGTCCTTCTCAGATCAGTCTCTAGACATTGTAAAGCTGTAAAGCTTTAGCGTTTGGGAATCTAGTCAGTTATTCCATCAATGGATGCATTCTGTTTTAACACTGTGCATGAAATATCAGTTGATTACCTGTAAGATTGCTGGCATATTCTGATTTAGATGGAACCTCTCGTTTGGGCAGGTTAATGATGGCAATTTAGCTTTTTAGACTGAAGGAGGACTGAAAAAAGGGTTCACCAGCATATGGCAGAGTCACTTGAGATTTCATACTAGCAGGGAAAATCAGTTTGGCAGTTGGAAACTGCAGCCCACCAGACTTCAGCTGGTGATGAGGTTGTGAAGGACGTCCTCACATGAACACAGATCCAGTCCGTCTCTGCGGGTGTCTGAATGTACTGGCTCAGTTTTGCCAACATTGCACTGTAATTGCTACTCTAGGAGCACAGGGGCTAATGGAGCAGAAACCACAGCAGCAGCCCCTCTCAGTGCGAGTGGTTTACTGCCTACTAGCTCTCACCTCACTAATGTGGAATGAAATCCCTGTCTATTTTACCCAATCACGTTAATGCTGACAGCACTCCATACCCCAAATTCACCAAGCACCTTAGAGTGCTATTACTAACCCAGTGGTAGCTCTCATTTATCCATATAACTGTTGTTATGAGGATGTGGAAGACAACAAATATAGCGCAAGCCTAGATTTGCACATTTAGGGTTGCCAGTTTATAAGAAACACACAATTTCTATCTATTCTCATTTTCCAGAAACACCCACCACACACTGATGAGCTTTGTAGGTGTAGTTACTGACTATGGCCCCTCTATTGCTGCACAATTTATCAGGCGCAATATATAACCCACCCAGTGAAAACGAATCATCACAGGACCAACAACGACAAAATACGGGAAGCTGGAATCAGTGGATGGCACAATTGCTTCTTCTTATTTTGCACAATAAGTAACTTTAAGACATGCAAATAATATAGTCAGTACACTCATCATGGCACAACACTCTACACTGCTATTGCCATGTTGCCGCCACTGCTGTTCTAAGAATGGCCCATTCAAATATTATCTGGTCAGTGGTGGTCATATGGTGGTCCCATTCCAGGTTGTGTTTTTTTTTTTCCAGCCCCCTCAAACCCATGCAAGCTAAATTTGAAAGCAACTGTAACTGTTTCTTATTTGGCAACAGCTTGCTCACACCTAAGGGTGGAAGAAAGTCATGAATAAATGTGGGGTTAGTGATATCTGTGTAAATTAATTAAAGAGGTAATGCCCTACTTGTTTCCCTCTCATTGTTTTGTCTTCTGACTGTCCATGTAAAAGTAAGCTGGCAGACTTTAGTGTAAAAGACATAGCATTTCACATAAAAGAGTCATCTTTTTCTTTTCAGCCATTTTCATAGTAAGACAGACATTACAGATGAGCCTGGAAATCAATTAACTACAACGTGCAAGATGAATCCATAAACAAAAACACTTACTATTCCTGTTACTCTTTCAATCTCTCAACATAATAAATGGACATTTTGGCTCCCTAATGTACCTTGACTGGGTGTGATTCTTCTCTGATGTAATTAATCAGAACACCTGCAGTCGTGTCAGCGTATCGAGGCAAAGTGAGCTAGAATGTTTCTGCCGCAGTGTATTGATGTTTCATACTAAGCAGTAAGCCCTGAGCAGCAGTTAGGGGTTAATACGTTGTATGCTAATGATCATTTGTAATCAGTGCAAGCTGTAGTTACTATAGCAAATAAGCTGGTGTGACCTGGAAGACAAGCAGGTGTTATGGAGTTGAAATCAAGCAGGAAACAGGAGTCTGGAACTGTCGATTCAGCACCACTAGTGCGTCTGTAATAATCTTTAGAATATCAGGATGGTGCATATGGGGTTCATGACAAATTAGGCTGGTCACAGTGGATACTTACAATGTTTAATCAGGTACACTACCCCAGACAGTTTGGGGAGTGTCTTGCTTTCCAGGATTCTTGTATATACAAATGATTAGTTTTGTTTTTCTTTTTCTTTTATGATTAATTTGCATCAATATGTTAAAGACTCACAGGTTTATTCTAGGGAAAGCAATATAACAAACATCTGAGCGGGCTCTATTCTGGCAGTAATGCCATTCTTTATATAAGCTGTTTAAGCCACCTGTAAGGCACAATTATTTCATTATGTGCTTTTAAAAGTAGCTGGAGGAAAAAAAGCTTTCAAATCATTATTTAGACAAAACCTCATGAACATGAAGATAAATGTGGTAACGTATACTTAAATAGATATTTTATGTAATCTAAACCTTTGAAGGTAATTTTGCTAGGGAAGAACTGATAACAATAATTAATATTTACCCCAGTGAACCTCAGGTTAACGAACCCTGACCTGAATCATCCCATTACCAATACGTAGACTTATCATTCAGTAACTACTATGAATTATTTGGTAACCAAGGTGAAACATCTATGTAAATGACATAGTTATGAGAGAAATAATTTGAAGTGTGGGCCCACATATGGACCGTTAAGAGGTTACACATTGTTATAGGTTATGCTAATACTAATAAGTGATATTTTTTTAATACTATATATTTATAATACTATATATCTATGAATAAATACGATAAACATAAAGCTCTAAAGATTATTACTTTTATTACTAATTCTTTCACCTAACCATGATACAGCTAAAGGAGAATACAACATTAGGAGTCTAGCCCAGGGAAATCAAACATATGCATCAGTGTGTGCACAAACCAAAATATTGTGCTAAGTAATTGATTTATCAATATGATATTTTATAATAATTGATTAATACGAATAATAAAAACATATTTTAAAATCTGACCAATAAAAGTACATTTTCCAAATTTATCAGCAAACCATGTATTGTGTGCAAGCATATGTCAATATATTGTGTTCCTCTTATTTCTTTTATTTTTAACCAAAATTCTTCTGACAGCTCAGGAAAGCTTGAAGTAAACTTTACTCTTCACTGCTACACTAAGGCTCGGTTTCCTGGACAGAGTTTAAGCCCAGTCTCTGGCAACACAGTAGACTGTATGTTGAAACAATAAGTTCAGGGCTAGGTTTAATCACTGACTGGGAAGGCGACCCTAAATGCCCTGACCCTAACAGTCTACAGGCAGCTTTGAAAATAGAGATATTTGAAAGGGATCTTGCATATGTTTTGTTTGAACATAAGAACCAGTTATGGTGAACACACACACACACACACACACACACACACACACACACACACACACACACACACACACACACATTACCAAAGTTTGAGAATCCTTCCACAGACCTTCGTGATAAACAAATGACTCCTGCCATTGGTAAGTTCATATTTAATTTATGACTCGCCTCGGTGCCTGACAACGTTCAGATTTATTCGCATCATAACCCCGAGTCGGCATGCATAAGTCATGAGCCGGGGCATATTTGGAGGAGTGAACAGTCATTTGCTGATAAGACTGAGCTTCCAGAGAGAATAACATTGGTGAGAGGAATAGAGAGAGAAATGTGAATACAGTTAGATAACGCATTCTCCTTTGTTGCGAGAGCTGTCCTCTGTGAACAAAAACACACCGTCGAGTGCAGCAGGTGCGGTATTTGCTGTGTGTGTGCGGCATGAGTGTGTGGTGCGTGTGCGCGTGCGGATCTGTGTGTGTGTGTGTGTGTGTGAGTGTGTGTGTGCGCGAGTGAGTAGAATGTCAGGCTGACAAAGAGCAACATTAGAATCTTTCTGCGTATTCTGCCAGTCAACTGCCTCAGTCCTCTCGATAAGGAGAGATGGCTCTAACCTTTTTAGCGGGGGCTGTGTGACAGGTGATCATTCTCATGCAAAACGAAAGCATTTAGTGCCCTGACACTCTATTACACCAAGCCAATCATGCACTCTCCCAGCAGGCCTCTGCTTGTCTGTAAAGAACTCCCTCCCCTCAGGAGAGACCACCAATCAGACCTCAGAGAGGAAGAAAGAACGTTGTGATTTTTCTCAGAGGTGGTTTATTGTGGGGGGGGGGGGGGGTTTCTGCCCTCGCTGTGGCCTGTAGAATCACAGGTCTCCAGGTGACACTGGCTCAGATTGCTCACACCGCCTCATTGCACCTGTTGCAAACCCTGTAACTGTGTGAGGGCACTCAGTCAAATCCAGGGCCTTCTTTCTGCTCTGCTCTGTTTTCTCTCTCTCTCTCTCTTTGACTCTCTCTTACCCACACACAGGCAGTAATCTTATTTTGATAATGGTGTATTTTCTCTTTAAAATGGTAACCAGAACCGTTTTAGAAAAGGTCAGCCTAACCCTGTAAAGAAACTAATTTCCTCAAATCTTTTTGGCCATGATATTGCTCACAGTCGTTAATACATTATTCATGTATTGTTCACTTATTCTTTTTATCGATCCATTGCATTATGTATTAATTTATTAAACTGATAGTCAGGTTTGAACATGAGTATCCATGACTAATAATTGTTAGTTATGCAATGATTTATTTGACCATAAAAACAAGGCACCCTTCTATCCAAAAAAGCAGAAATTCTCAAAAAATAAGAACAAATGGCCCACATAGTAATAAGCATACAGGCTACAGCCAAGAAGCATAATATTTATGACCACTTTCTGTGTCCAGTGTATTCAAAGACACCTCTTCTAAATAGTAAATTCAGCTAATTTAAGGTGCGCCCATTGCTGACACAGGTATTTAATTGCACACATGCAGCTTCTGTAATGTCCAAAGAGAGCCACTGCCCATGTAATGGGACACTCTGGAGCAGCCTCATATCATCACTGTTAGAACAAAGCTTTGTGTCTCCAAAAACATAACTTTACAGGACCTGGAAAAATATTCTAAACCTGTAACAAGATTTTATTCAAATCCTTTTCTTTTGTTCATTCACCACTAAAATGTTGCTGGGAGGTTATTTTTACAAGTTAAAAAATGGAAAAAATGAGATGAGCATAAAAAATATAAACTTATCCAATGCTAAGCATCAGTTGGAGGGGTATAAACACTCCTAGCATTGGGCGGTGGAGCAGCGGAACTGTATTCTTTGGACTGATGGAGCTCCATTCAGTACCTTTGGGATGAGCTAGAGTGGTGCTTGATATCCATGTGGTTGAATGCAATCAGATCCTCACAGTAATGTTCCAACATCTAGTGTGAAGCTTTTCCAGAGGAGTAGAGGCTCTAACTGCAGCAAAGGGAGGATTAATTCTTTATTAAGACCCTTGATTTGAGTAGAAGCATCTGGCGGGAAGGCGTCTAGAGCCTTTTGGACATATAATATATTTATTGTTGACTCTATAACCATATAAATCTGGTGGGGCAGGGTTCCTTCTTAAGATAGTAACAGCTCTCTCTCTCTATGTGTGTGTGTGTGTGTGTGTCCACTGCCAGAGTAGGCTGATTAAAGGTTTGGCTGCCAAACTGACTGATTAAAGCTTTGGCTAGATGTTAGTTGTTAGACACGAATTTACGTTTCGATTTTCCGCTAAACTCTGAAACATCCTCACTACAAGCGATCACTCAAAAGCGCTCTTTTATTCTCTAGATTCAGACACAGAACAGCCAAGTGAAATGTTTTTTTATGCTCTTCATTATCAGTGGTTTGTTGACATAATGAGGGCTGCTGGAAATACTTCTGTTTTGACATCGAAGCGAAAACCCTATTTAATGAGCTTATGTTCAGTGTGCTAAATTACACTGTGTCCAGGTTGTAAAGACACTAAGCTACATTTGGATTTATGCAGTACTAAAGATGCCATTATGTTTTTTATATTTATAGTTAAAAAGCTAACATAGGGACACACTCTGTTCTCAAGTCTTACTGGTGTGTGCATGTATGGTTTTGTATTTATCTCTTTGTGAGGTCAAAGGTCCTCATAATGATAGAGATACTGGAAAATCCGTGCAACCGGTTCTCACAAAGAAATAGGGTGTTTTCACCTCAAATTCAATTTTAGGGAAAACTAGAAGGCCCTTACGGTTACTGGGTTAGAGTTAAGGTCAAGTGTAGGTGTAATGTTCTTCATATCGTTACATGAGTCATTGGAAACTTGCAGTGTGTGTGTATGTGTGTGTGAAGGGTACACTAATTACATTTTTCAATGAATGAAATGGCCAGTGCCAGCTCACAGAGGTTTAGTCACCAATGAAAGGCGGCCATGGCAGAGGTTTTATTCTAAGTAAGTGGAGATGACCATACTGCTGTACCTCCACTGCTGAAGTGTATGTGTTTGTGTGTGTGTGTGTGTGTGTATGTGTGTATGTGTGAGTGTGTGCTCACGTACCTTGTCCTTTGTCAAACGGGCAGTAATAATTGAATGAGTTCACTCTCACACTCTCCAAAGACTGATAACCTCCTTTTCTCTTTCTGTCCCGGTGGGCTTTGACTCAGTGCAACAACCAAACAGAGAGGAGATTTCTAAGACTAGGCAGGATCTAAAGAGCGCTCTATCATTATGACTCCGCCGCACATAATCACAAGGGATTAAGGGGCGATCTCTGGTCCGGGACACAGTGAGAGAGGACCCGGAGAATTCCTCAGAGACTGAAAAGGAGAGCTCACCACACGATGACGCCTTGTTCTGCTTGAAACGGGGCTCCATGTGAAGTTGCGGCACGACTGATGAAGTGGGTGAACAAGAGGGAGATGTGATTTATTTTCCCCTAAAAGGGGGTGCTGTGCCACACTGTCATGCACTGTAAGCTGCAGATTGCAGGAGAATGCGTCATTCTCTGAGCCAGCTTTACTTATGTTTTTGCTATTGCTCCCCAGATACTGCAGCAGTCTTCCGGAAAAGTATGGACTGTGACCTCCAAAAACAAAAGTATAGTTGCTGCACATGCAAATGAAAGTGAGGATTTCTATACACAGAAATAAAAAAGTTTGCTTTTTTTTTGATGGCCCAATATAGATCTAGAGATACTTTAGTTGTTAACAAACTATCTGGTGGATTATCAACAGCATTAGATTTGGATTTAGGATTAGCTCTAGATTTAACTTTTAGGTTCAAGTTAAGTTTAGAGTTAGGGTTAGATTCAATAAAATCTTTTATATTGAACTTAAAGTTACATTTAATAGATATTTAGTTGAACCTTAGTGAAAAACAAGCTAAGCATCTACAGTGGACCATCCAAATAAAGAGTTACAACATGTTTTTTATGAATGCATTGTTTGACAGGTATGTTCTTAATCCGTCGAAGTCCAAAGTTAATACTCTCACTTTGCTTTAGTATTAAATTGTAATTGTGTAATCACATACTTAGTTGCATAGTTGTGTATGTGCATTATGTTCTTTTTTTACATTCATTCTACATTCTGTATCTGAATTTCAAGGCAACCTGTTTCTTTCAATGTCAAATAATGACAAAAACATGATAAAAAAAATATTATTAACAGTTTTTCTTTTCGTAACACTAGACTGCACCACAGTAATGTTCCGTTATAAACAAGATATACAAGATAAAATATCTTCTCATTCAAATGCACTTGTGGTATGGATTTAAAGGCACCTTTGACAGAATTTCTCATACATTTCATTGAGTTACGAGTGAGAAATATGCAATTTTGAATTTGGCCATGCCCTTTTTAATAGCAGCTTTCCTATTCAGAATTTCTCATACATTTCAATGAGCTGTGAGTGCGAAATATGCAGTTTTGAATTTGATCATGCCCTTTTTAATAGCAGAAGTGCTTTCCTATACATAATGTGTATTTGCCATACCTTTCCTCACTTTGAAACATGGGTATTAGACAAGTTACATGTTGCTGAACCCACTTTTAGAGACCCACTTTTTTGTGTTTCATTTAGGATTCTTTTGAAGTGACAATGAGTGAAAGAGATACTCAGGCCTCCTACTAGAAAAAAGTCCACAGAAGCTATAATGTCAGTCTCACTTCTAAAAAAAAAGTAAAGTCTCCTTGTTTCATAACCAGTTTGAAGGACAACAGTGCCTTTGTTCTTGTTTTCTCTTTGAGAAAGGGAGATATTACACCCGATTCTTGCATTCACTGGTACGAACTCTACATTTTCAAACTCTAGAATCATTTTATGTCTGGTGTAAATAATTGGCCTTAAGGGCAGTTTCTGTATTAAAAATAATCTCAGCTTGAATGCTTGCTTATAAATAAGATTTTATTCAAAGTAATGTTGAGGCATTTAAATCCATTTATGTTTTTCCGTAATGACAGCAGCTTTGTATATGTTTGTATTGTAAAATCCTCTATCATTGTCATTCTGCTCAGTGTTCAACTTCTAGCCTAAAGGAAGACGAAAATGTGGTGCATCTGAAAACTGATCACAGTTCAGCATAAAAAAAGACTTTAAAGTGTTTAGTAGTCCTGAAGAATATTTAGCTCAGTTGTTTTCTTTTATTGAGCTAATTATGATGATTATATGGAGGGGGAGAAGAAAACGTAGAAGGATTGTTATCATCAGTATCTGCAATCATCTTCATGTTACAGGTGTTTTCGCAGATAGTGATCTTTATTGGCTGTAACCTTCAGGTCTTAGTTAGTATTCAAGTGCAAAATGCCAGGAACCCAGGCCCAGGTGCAGCTGAATGCATAAACAGATAAACAATTTGCTTAGGTGCCTAAGACTTTTTGCACTGCAGCAATGTTTAGGTTGGTGGTATATGTCAAAGTAACATCCAAATAGATGCCTGGACCCAAGGTTTCAGAGAACGACATCGCCCAGAGCACTGCCTGTACCAGCTTGGCTGTTTTCCATAGTGCATAGTGGTGCCAACTTGTCCCCAGGTAAGCGATGCACTCATACTCAGCCAACCACATGATGTAAAAGAAAATGTCATTCACCTGACAAAGCTACTTTCTTCCATTTCCCTGTGGTCCAGTTCTGATGCCTACATGCCCACTGTAGCCACTTTTGGTGGTGAGCAGGGGTCAGCATGGGCACTCTGACCAGTCAGAGGTTATGCAATCCCATACACAGCAAGCTGTAATGCACAGTGCATCTAATATTGCATTTTGTGTCTGTGTATATTGATCTTGTTGGGGTTTTTTTTACCAGACACTGTGCTGGTCTATAAAATCTCTGGTGCAAAACCCATGTATCTTATGCTTCTTTGAGGTTTTCCTGCTATCGCAAATCACAGCATAAATTTCCAAGAGTTTGGAACATTTGGTAGTCTCTCTCTCTCTCTCTCTCTCTCTCTCTCTCTCTCTCTCTCTCTCTCGTCCTGCTCTAGCCTAACCTTGAGCAGATATGATGGATTTTCTTTATGCAGAATAAGTTGCACCTCGATTTGAAACAGACACGAGCAATATGTCTCTTCATAAATCAACATAATACGCCCATCCATTTTAAATCAGGCCAGCTGATCAAAAAGCATGATTTTCTCCCTTCTGTCACATTTCTTTCTGCAGCTACATTAGTCGTCTCATTATGAGCCCGTGGCTTAAATATTGCTGAACTTACTGAATATGCCTGAAACTGATTGTGGGAGGTTACGAGGTTTCCGGAATTCGGAGTTAATGGATAACTGCCCGCCTGAGGGCCTGATGAACACGCTGCGGAGAGCAAAACGTTAAATTAAATTCAGCTGTGGGGGCATACATCATACGGGCATCCATCCATTCTCACGCAACACTACCTACATTTCCCTCCATCCAGCATCTCTCCATTCTGAATTCCTGCTTTTCAGCTCTTTCCAAACAATTAGTCATTTAAAATAAATAAATAAACTAATAAATAAATAAAAGATCATACTGTTACTTACTCAAATGCACAAGAAAAGAACATAGTTTGCATTTGGCATCTGCAGTTAGGCCGCTATCGACACCAGCAGACCCCGCTGATTGAATGGCCGCCTCCGTGCTGCCTCTCTAACAGACCTCATTTGGTTCTGGCGAGGCGCCGGGCTACGCGTTCTGCTTTAAATATCTCCAGTGCCGTCGCCTCAGAGACAGAGAGAGATAGAGAGAGAGAGAGAGAGAGAGAGAGAGAGAGAGAGAGAGAGAGAACAGGCCCTGCTGAAAAGAATGAGCTGTGCTGCTTAACACACAACCGCCTACGAACAATACACACGCTCACCCCAACACACACACACACACACACATATATGCATTGTGCTGTAGAGTTACTGTGTGTCTGTCCCTACTTTAATGTTTTATCTGAACACTATGAAACTCTTTCTTCAAGCCAAATCTGTTACACTGCTTGGTCAGATTATGCAACCTACTGTGAATGGTTGCAGAGCTGTAGTTATGTGGAGCAGCTCAAGCTTAGTTATGCAGCAAAGCTACATATTGATTGGGCTGAAATAGGTAGAGAATGTTGTGCCGTCATGAAAGTTTAAAGTGCTGCCAAAACAGTTGGGCTTTATTGCGTGTATTGTTTGACCTTGCACGATACAGTCCCTGTGGACAGTAGATTCTTTGGTACACAGAGTACACAGAGAAGCTCAAGTGCACGCATGGCCTGCTTCAGCTTTTGATATAGCAGTCATGTGGAAATTTTAGAACTTGTGGATTTGGAGGAAACCAGGTATACTTCCAAATACAGAACATCAATACAGGAAGCTGCTCCAGAAATGTTAACTAAAGGTTAAGTTTAGTAAATTTTAGAAGGAAGAGCACACCTGAAGTTTGCCTCCTTTCTGTCTAATTCCTATAGAAAAGAGAACTGCTAAATCAATCCATCCTCTGCACTGAAAGTCGACATGAAGCTCCCAGCTCTGAGAAAGCTGTGTCACTCAGTGATAGGCGGGAGTGGTGGGAGGGGGAGGTAAATCGTGGTATTACTTGATGATATTATTCTTCCCCGCCCTCTGGTGTGTGGTGATGTAATCAAAAAGTTTTCTATGCTGGCAAGAGTGATAACATTTGAATCAAAGATGACGGGACAACAAGAGCTTTAAATTGCATGGTATGATGACTGTAAGGAAATAAGTATAAGGGAATTAATAAGGTTAAATAAAATAAATAACACGAAAATAAAAGCTCCATTTTTTCAGGTTCACTTTAAAATGAAGAACTACTAGAAACTATAACTGGATGTTGCCATAGTCGCTCCCATCTGAAAGGGACTCTTTTTGGATTTGATCAGACTGGACTGGTTCATTCCAGGTTCAGCTCCACCCTGGCTCCGCCCATGCATTATCACATCATTTTAAATATAGACCCTCAGTATGACTTCACTCTAGGTACATTCTTGCTGTCTATGTGTTCTGTTCCTGGTTATTTTTTCTGGTTATTTTCTGTATATCTTGTGTTATTGGATTATAGCTGTATTTTTCTGGTTTTGACTAATTATTTCTAAATTATTTCTGCCTGCCTATGTTAGGTAAAGGCAGTTCAGGTCCGTATAATCACCCGAATTAAACGTCACTGAGAACTTGTGGGATTGTGTTGAGAAATGTGTGGTAAAGTGAAAAAAAAAAACATCTGCCAGGAGTGGTCTGTACATAGCAGTAAAGGAAGCACTGAAGGTTGCTCCAATAACATGAAAAAGAAACCTTATGAAAGTATTACAAAGGGGTCCGAAATAGTCAGGTATAGAAGAAGCCTACAAAATACTCATAACAACCAACACTTGTTAATTATTTTTTAATAATTGATCAGCGATTACTTTCATGTATTTCTATCCCTTCTTTCATTCAACAGTTTTGCCCCCTACCACTTCCATTAATTGCTTAAACCTGTTTTCAATTGAGCATAAATTGTCAAGGTTAAGTAAATAATGCGTTATATATAATAACGCATGTATATATAATAGATGTAGCACCCATAAATAGTGCATACAGTATACTGACAATCAATATATTGTATTCAGTATTTATGGGTGCTACATCTATTATATATATATATGCGTTATTATTGCATTAACGCATTATTTACTTAATGTCGACAATTATTTTATCATGCATTAACGCAGAAAATCATGCGATTAATCATGATTAAAAATTTCAATTGTTGCCCAGCATATATATATATATATAAATATATATATTAGTGAGAAGTGCACAGCTTTAAAATATATATGTAAATATATGCATTATATATATAATAGATGTAGCACCCATTTGTACTGCATATAATATATTGTCACTGTCAAATCAACAACTTTTTACTTTGTATATGCTGTAAAACTGTTCAGTACATTGTGTTCCCACTTCAGGATGAGTGGACCACTAGAAATAGTTCAAAACTACTTGGAATAAAATCTTGTTCCATTAACATACATTAAGTTAAAAACTTTTTTCCTTCTTTTATAAAGTTACCACTTCAAGTTTTGTTACAACAGTCACAATGTCTACCCTTGATAGGCTCTGTCAGTAGAGCTTCAGCGTAAAAGTGGGTTTCTAGTGAAGCTGTCTCACCAGCCCCCGATACCTTCAGCCAAAACATCATTTTCTGTTCCTCGTTCTGGCCCTCTTTGAGCGGTGAATAGGCAGGGTCTGAATGCTCTCTCTCACTCCGTCTCCTGGGTGCCGTCACTTCTCTACTCATTCACACCTCCCTGACATACCTGCCTGTTCGACATGCTGTCGCCTAGCAACCTATTGTCTCCTCACAGCTGTCTATCATTAGCAGGAATTGCTTCTCATCTCAAAGACCCTGAATCCAGCATGAGAACACAGAGAGATGCTGGTTCTTTATTTTTCTCCTAGGGCAAAACTACAGTCTGTTAAAGCGGCTCACTGCTGCTTTCGGACACTGCTTCAACCACTGAGGAGCATAAATAAGTTTGTAGATGTTACACTTTTACACTCTTAAAAAAAAAATGCCAAAGAGGCTTCTTGGGAGTGATGCCACTTCTCCAAAACCCTTCAGTTGATGATCCTTTGAGGAACTATTTTTGTAAAGGAGGTGTGCAAGTGTAAAAAAAACTTTTAAAACTTTTTAAAGAAAAAAAAAAATGGTGCCTTTCCGGGTATATTAACTGTCACATTGTCACAAGGCTACTTCTTCAGTACCTTTAGGAAGTATAATTGTACCACATTCCATTGCAGTTATACTATTAAGTTGCATTGATACCATACAACCTGCCCCTATCATGAAAGGGTGCAAATATGTTCCTCTGCCCTGGGAAAGTGAATGTAACAAACCTTTAAAACTCATTTAAGTTAAACAATTGGACTTTAAAAGACTAAGCTGTACCTTTAAAGGTACATTTACATTATTTGTACCTTAGGGGACTAAAATTCACGTAGACAGTTTTCTGACTGTTCTGAAACTTTGCAAGACCATAATTTGGCAGTCATTGTTTCTCTTAAAAGAATCAGAAAATATCCTGTTTCAGAACAGAGGGGATTTGTCCTGTCATCTACAGTATATTGATTAAGCCTGGATTGCTGTGTGGCTCTTTTCACAGAGCTTGTTTCTTTGTAAGGACCTCAATGTGATGACATGACAATAAAGTCAAACCACAGTAATGAATGCAGGACTCCATTTGAGTTCCTGTTTATTATGTTTTTGGTTTTGACCACTGAGCCACATGGGCTTGATCACGCTGCTTTATTGCACTCAGTTTTGGCTATAAACCACTAATGACTTTAAAACAACCAAATCATCAAAAAACATAACCCAGAATTTGGTAAGGGATAAAGAACCTGCATCTATATTCTCTTTTGTACTTCTTCCAGTGTCACTGGCAGAACGTCATGCCCTAACCAAATCCGCATGATTCAAATCTGTGATCTGTGAAGTCCCTGCAAAGATATTTCACACTAATTGTGAGTCAATTTACATAATGTTCTTTTCTAATGAACGGCTTAATAACTGGCAGACCACCTTAAGGCACTGTTCTCTAATATAAGTTTATGGCAGAGTTCTCTCACTTTCTCTGTTGCCCCCCACCCCCTCCTGCCCTATCTCTGCATATATGGGCATCATGTCAGATGCAATTTTGAGCAAATAAAGCTAGCTCTGATGATAGCCTAGCAGGAAGTTGGCTGCCTCACCGTGTTGACTAATCACAGCAGCGTTTCCATACTGGCTGCCTCTCTGTTTGCTACAGCTCAGATCAGTTTTCTTTCTTTATTGCTATTCCAGTGGCTCACTCCCATTTGGCTGCTACTGCACACTCATTCACTCAATAGGGAAATATGAATGCCATTTGTGCAAAGATCCCATCTGTTTGAGGCTACAGGTCATCAAGAGGAGGGATGGAACCACTTCATAAGGCCAAGGGACCAGAGTGATATTTTACAGTACTGGAACTCAGCCATTTTTTGCAGGTGTGAGGAGGAGGGATGGGGTTCCTTTACACTCAGATCAAGTGAGTTGTATTTAAAAACCTAGATGACAACATGAATTTAGAATGTATCTTCAGTTTCTAGAGTGCATTGGGGTGGTTTCATTTCATAGAAACAAACTGACTTTAGCGATTAATTTAGATTCTTTTTACACCCTTGAAACCCTGAAGCCATGCCAGAAAGGTACTTTGGAGACATTTCAAGAACACAGGAATCCGCTCCTCCAAGGAACATCTTCTGGCTCTGCCATCCATACGCACAAGGCAAACCCAGTCCAGACTCTTCTCTTCTGTGGTTCCCCGCTGGTAGAACAAGCTGCCTAAACCGATGAGGGCAGCAGAATCCCTCTCTATCTTCCAAAACCACCTTAAGATTCATCTGTTCAGAGAGCATCTCCTCTCCCAATGCACTACTCTTACATGAATTTAGCACTTAATATTTGCCTCTGGTTCTCACACTGTCCTGAAGCTTGATTGTGTCCT
>JBBPCZ010000034.1:4701728-4712428 GCA_037974445.1 Brycinus macrolepidotus
CTCCCCCCTTTCTCTACTACAGTCAGTAGTCAGAGCACTTCACTTGGTTTAGTAACACACACAGACAGTGGCAGAGCGAGAGAGTAAAAGATCACTTCTCTTTCAGTACCATGGACAGCACGTAAAAACACAGTTCTGATGGGAGACACTTGGTTGTTTTTCCAGTTCAGTATAGCTCCACCTCATCCTGTCATTTATTTCTCTGTAATGGACAGCTCATTTTCTACATAATAACAACCACTAGCAGATACGGCAGGTGTTTACGCAGTGGAGGAGAACTCCATAACGTTTAAAGTAGAGCTAAAAGAGCAGATATTGTCACTAAATCATGAGTATGTGCC
Source organism: Brycinus macrolepidotus (assembly GCA_037974445.1). Classification (NCBI taxonomy): domain Eukaryota; kingdom Metazoa; phylum Chordata; class Actinopteri; order Characiformes; family Alestidae; genus Brycinus; species Brycinus macrolepidotus. The sequence goes on from JBBPCZ010000034.1 coordinate 4,702,070, forward strand.
ATCCAGGCAAGTCATTGTTTGCAGAAACCTTTGAAAATAGTTTTTGTTTGCCTGTTAGCCACTGGCCTGGTATGAGGGAGTATCCTGTTATGGTAAATCATGCTAATGGTGGTGAATGTTGACAGCAGCTCTCTTGACTAACTGTAGAAATCTGAAGCTCACTGCAGACATTTAAGTGTCACATTCTTTACTTTGGATGTTATGGTTGGATGTTGACTACAGTGGTGAAAGTATGAAAGTTGACTGAGGGCAGGTATGTTTGAGAAGAGGATGGGATTCTTGCTTGATGTGATGCAGAATTGAGCAACAAATAAGAACTACCTGTAGAATCACATGGCTTTTATTGAAGGGAAACACACTGGAAGAACCATTTCACAGGTTCTCAGGTGGTAGATATGGTGACAAGTGGTGGATATGGACAATGCAGTCCATTGATATTACTCAAAAATGAAATACAAACCAGGAACAGGTCTGTTCTGCCATACCAATCTTGCTTTATTTTAATTAAACGATCATGGTCACAAGATCAAGGAAATTACTGACATGCATGTGTATGAAAATGAGTTGAAAATTGCAGTATTTTTCCAGTTATGAACAGTTTCTTGTTGCTGAAATCACTTAGCATCTAAATGTCATTTTCTATCTGTTTTCCTTGAGTTTAACCTGACCTGTAGCTTATGGTCTCACTAGCTGGTTAACATGTAGGTCTACACGACTACCAGATCAGGAATATCGAGTAAAGCAGATTCAGAAGCAGCTTTAATGAGCTGTCCATGGTGCTGCAACTGCTTTGTGATTTTCTTTGGTTCGAAGCTGAGAAGTCCCCACATTGATTTCCTTTTCTCTGACAGCGGGACTTTGGAGGTTGCACTGCAGACTAAAGATAATCTTTGTTTTGCTCACATGGTGAGAAAGGAAGTTTGAAAGACGAGTGTTTCCCGCTCCAACACTTAAATCCGGAGAGTCCATCTTTCTCACGGGTCTAAAGGACTATTTATAAAGAGAAGCTCCCAGGTATAGAACCGGGCCGTCAGGATCTTTATAGTGTGACTCTGCCTGCAGCGCCAGTTCCATCTCCGCCTCCCGCCAGAGTGCAGAAATGCACTCCAAAAGGGGTCTGATGTGCAAATGATTCATGCTTTAAAGGCGCTTTGGAGAAAACGTGCCTCGAATGTGCAACATCTGACAATCCTATTTCGGGCAGCAAGTGACGCAGAAAGGTGTTTAATGGCAAAGCTAAAGGCTTTTTATCACCGCACATCGCTGCAGCTAAGGCCTGTAGCGCAGATGCAAACTGCCTTTCACCCAAATAAACACCCTGTGCCCAATACCTCTGTGCTTACGTTAGCACACTTTTAAAATAAAGGGTCCAAAGTGGTCTTGACATGGATATATAGTTCTGTAAGGTTTTTCAGGGAACCAGAAGTTGTTCTGCTTCAGAGAAGTTTCAGTAAGAGGTCACTGCTAACAGATCTTTGCTGTAAATGCGTGCACAGCATAGACAGATTTCTCCTGTGTGCCAAATAACAAACACACCTGCTACTCCACTAACCTAACATACAATTCATGTATTTTAACTAGTAACTAAGATTAAGTAAAACACTAGTACTTCTCACTTACCTGGATTACAAAGCCAACAGTTGGAATGCGAAGCTACAGCTTTGCCTGATGGTTCTTTTCAAGTTCTATATTTAATTCCTTATGAATGAATAGTCACAGTTATATTTAATTGACGAAAAGACGCAGTAGCGGACCAAAATAAGGATGAGCAGCCTCATCTCTGGCAGCGTCTATCAAGCCCTCTGCAAAGAGCACGACTGTTTACATCCATTGCAAAGAACCGGTTTATTTACCAACCCAATACATACTCATTAAAGCAGTGCAAATTACACAGAAAAGCTCTAATTTCAGCTATAGAAACCAACAATTATCCCCACGAAGGCACTAATCGCAGCAATTAAGCCGGAGCTGCAGGTGTCAGTATGGTTCTGGCTTGCCTCAGATGTCAGCTTCTTAACATGCAGGGCGTCAGCGTCTGTGCTGAGCTCACAAAGATGCTCCAGCTACAGAGCTGCTGCTTGCGAAACTATTTAGGGTGATCAGAGTTCTTTTAAGGTGAACATTGTCCTTGCACATATCTGGCCTTTAAGCAAAATCATTTTGAAAGCAGGCTGCAGAAAAGCTCCTCAAGTAGGTATTACAATCACAAGCTGTTTACTCGGCTCCCATGGCAAATTTATTTTTTTTTTTCTCCAAATTTTGCAAGAGTTGTGCTTGCAGAGGGATTAACAACTTGGTTTAGAGATCAAAACAACGCCTGCAGGAAAAAAAATGTCAGTCAAAAAAACTGATGAAAAGATTCTAGTCGACTTGACCGCTTAATGTTCTGTCAGACACAAAAATATATCTCATGTTGAAGAGGAGGTCTGAGATGGGTTCAAGGATCAGATGCAGACATGAACTCTAATCCATCGGCCTGAGGACAGCATGAACTTCAGAAGATCCTGATGGGATACGCAGTTTGTTTCAGAGTCCAATAGAACTATCGAACCTATGTTTTGCACTCTGTCAGAAAATAACTCAATTCAATTATGGGCAGTAAGAATGTTTTTGCTTGGAAAACACCAGAATTATAACATAAGTAGAATCATAAAAGCATCAGAATAATACACTGATACAATTAAATGAGCCTTGCTGTGTTAACCTAACCACTTTCAAACCTCTCCTTCCATCAACACAGTTTTGGAAATACAGTACAATACAAACTTCAGTACAGTACTGTTCAGTACAGTAAAACTTTGGTCCAAGCCCACCCCAGTCAGTCGAAGTTTTTGTATCTTCCTGACACTTTTCACATCCCCAGTCTTCATTTGAGCACCTGCCGCTCTAAAGGTCTCCACATGACCCTGTTCTACATATAACCACCTTCTTTTTTAATGATCCTCTCATGAACCTCCCTTTCCTTTCTCAGGTTGTACCTGTTTCAGCTAATCAGTGACTAATTAGTTTATATTTTATAATTAATGTATAACTCATTGATTCAGACTTCAGTTCTGCAGAATTTAAAATAGAGACACATGGATCATGCAGAGAAAAGATCCATGAGATAAGCCAAGGTTACTGTTAAAAGCTGTGAGTCAGTTAATAGTGTTGGGTAATGTTAGTTTTAAGAACATGGCAGGAAAAGAAGTTCAAGACGAGTGTGATGGTGGATTATTCATTTAACTCTCAGGTGAGGCTATTCTCTATGGTGAAAAGGCCCAAGAAAATCTCAAGCAGGTCTGGATGTTAAGAATAAAGACAACTGGGGCATCCATATCCCACAGTGGCATCCATATCCCACAGTGGCATAGTGTCATGCAGCAGAAGCAACTGAATATGAAGGTGAAACATCATCACCATCACATTTTTAACAGAGGGCTCAGGTCCTTAAATCCCTACTCCTATTCAAGCATCATGTTAGAAAACTGACCTTTGGTGGGTCTGCAGAAGGCTGGTACCTCCAGAAAAACCACAGAAGGCTTGACAATCAGGAGATGATGAAAGAAGATTCCAGATTCCCTGCATAATTTCTCTATCTGTGCTCTAAGGGAGTGTCTATGTTATGTTGCTATGCTGCATATTTAAGGGGCTGGAAGAGACAGAGAAAGGTTACAAAACCACACTGCAAAGTAAGGGGTGGGGATTTTGCAATTAGAGCTTAAGAAGCTTGTTTTGGAGGGCATTTGTTCTGGATTGGCAGCCTGACGGTTGTGTGAGTGTGAAGGGAAATGTGAAAGAGACCAGGGATGCTATTTGTTGAACTTTTCCCCCTACAAACACTCTAACGGAGCATCAGGTTGCTAGGGGGGGGGGGTTGGGGTGGGAGAGAAGGAGAGACAGATAAAGAGAGAGAGAGAGAAAGAGAGAGAGAGAGAGAGAGAGGGAGACTGTCTTGTTCGTTAGAGCAGACACATATCATCACAGGTTGGCAGAAGCAGCTGCTCAGAAAAAGTCCTGGGAGAATAAGAGGAGGAAGCTGGAGTTTTAGTCCTGTGCTCAAATTCACAATTCTCTGCAAGTTCATGTGGCCTGGTACATCGATAATGATGACAAAAGCAACGCTCTGCACACTGGTTCCACACAAACAACCAAATTCCCATTTCAATGAAAACTCTTCATTAAGCATTACACATCTACTACATATGTGGAAAATCAGACTTTAATTTGTAAAATGTTCCTTCTCTTATTTAAATTGCATGTTTTTGTAACTTGTAACTCAACAAAACCTAACCAAAATACACATAACACAAATTCTGCGTAAGTAACTGCATAGACACCTAATGGGAAACTCTAGAGCACTCTACAGTTAATGCCAAAAAGAAATCTTAGGGTGGGCAGCACCAACAAGGATTAAATTTTAAATTGACTTGAATCGTACCACTTCTTTTTAAACTTGGGTCGTCAAATGTGTGGCTCTTTGTTAAAGGGGTCATCACATAGTCCAAGGAAGATCTATATATATGTATTTTCACCAAATATGTTGGTCATTTAATTAAAATATTCCAAACACTGTTATTGAACTTTAGGCTTAATTCCTGTTGATCCCACCTTTGTTACTGATTACACCATGTATTAATAATCTTAAATGATATTTTTTTTACATGCTTGTGAATGGTCACACTGTTAGGATAGATTAGATGTAGTTGTAGTATGCCCGGTAAGCAAGGCAATACTATCACTGAACATATTCTGTGCCACTCTCATTCCCAACCTGACTTGTTTTGATTAGCTGCAACTATATAGTGCAACTTGCTGGTGTAGCGTTCCTATAATAATTTATTCATGTCAGCAAAATTTGAGTAACAACTTCTCATCGGGGTCAGTGGCAAAATTCTTTGAAGCTTGTCTATCCTAGCAACAGTTGCTATGAAAGAGTGCCTTTGTGGGCAGAGCATGGCTTGGTCCATTTGCACTAATCGAAGTTCTGAAAGCAACTGTCTTATATTCATCCCATCTCTTGAGATAGCAGAGCTCTCTCTCTCTCTCTCTCTCTCTCTCTCTCTGGCCCTCAAAGCCACCATCTCAGCAGAAGGTCACATAGCAATGAGGGAAGGCGGCAGTCTAAATTGGCTAACAGCTCCAACAAATGATATTACATTGCTACACCTAAACACATAAAGAGAGAAAAAAAGAGGGAAAGTAAGATTTAACTGTTTTGATTGTCTGTCTTACACACATACATAATACTGTAAATCCATTAACACATCACTGTACTCCACAGTGGCACACCGTTTTTTATCCCAAACTGCTGTGTTCTTCTTTTTCTCTTTACCCCACCATGTTCACAGCTTGTCCTCTAAATGCACGTAAGCTTGTAGTTCTAAGAAGAGTTTTTGGACACACACATCTGAGCTCCAGTCACACCAATTTGGGCAATAGAGCTCTACACCATCAAATGGTGCTGCGAGCAGGAAATGAACAGAATTTAATAAGCTTCTGAAATAAGTGTGACTGCATTCATTAGTATTCTCCCCCTGCGCTCAACCGGGGTTTACCTGCTATGCGACGTGAAAGAAGCCACATTTGTCACACACACGCAAGATAATGAGAGCCTGGAGAATCAGGTTTTTACCCAGTGTGTTCTAGCTCCTGTCTGGGCTGAGTTTTGAAATTGTTGGAGGCTTTAGTGCAGACCTCATGGGGAGAAAAAAGGAGAAACAACAAAAAAAAAAAAAGCGTCAGTGACATCACGCTTTTCAATCTTTTAACAAAAACCTGTACACACTCTCCTGAGGCTGAAAGTGTTCCAGCACAGCTTGTAACCGAGAATGACCTTTTTGACCCGTCACGCTGTAAGTTTGGGTTGGATGGCGACTCTTGGCACGCCTTGTGATTAATAATAGATGGGTGTCATTTAGAGACAGAACATCAGGAATCATTTCCTATAGACCTTCTCTGATGAGTTTCTGCCTCATTTATTTTCATGTTCCTGGCATTTCCCTTGGTGGCTATATAAAGCGTACTAAGATCTCTCCCTCTCTCTCTGTTTCTGCACATAAACACAGGCCTCCGTTTTTCAGAAGCCGGTTGAGGGTATAGTGACTTCTGTAAAATCCAGATATGAGCAGTGAAATGAACCGCAAATTACTCTATAATCCCTCACAGTAATGACATTGTAGTGGTAAAATGGCACACACTGTAAAACTTCAGCTAAATCCTGGAGAACCTGGAGCAGAACAATTAAAGCACAGTTTAGTCGAGTAATAAGAGTTTGCTAGACTTCTCTGCCCTGAAGCAAGCCTTGAGGGCGTTCAGACAGGGGTCTGAAAAAAACACATTCAGATGGTTAGACTCCGAACACAACCAGCTTTATAAGACCCAGGTGCCAGAAGACCAGGCAGTGCAATGACCGGCTGTGTCAGTTTAGTGAAGCTAAACGTCAGTTAAATTAACTGCTTGTCTACAGATGTATTTCCAATAGCTTGTATGGGTCAGCAGTAACAGGAAGAAGTATATGTGAGTTTAAGGTAGAACTCAGTAGCCCATGTCCATTTATTCCTGATGCATCTCTCTGGAGACTTTGTGGAGATCCACACTAGTCACGAAGGGGTGGGATCCAGGGGTCTCTAGTGACCAAACGCACACAGACTGCAGTAATGGCCAACCTCATTACTATTCCTGCACACCTTTCAAAAAGGAATACTTGGGGCTCCTGAGTGGTGGAACCATTTAAACGCTGACTGCACCACATCGAGTTCGATCCCTGCCGATGCCGATCTGTGGCCGGGACCCCAGGAGAGCACAACTGCCAGCACAATTGACTCTCTGTGTTGGGTAGGACACCCCCCCCCCCCATCACCCACCTCATGGCCGGCCAGCACTGTTGCTCGTTATTTGACAAACCAGAAGACCCTTGTGGAGATTATTACTGCTCCCAACAGAGAATGGGATAAGCAGGTGAGATAGCAGAAAAAAAAGGAACTTCCTTCACACTCCCTATCAATGACCTCCTCTACTCTGCATTCTCCATTTCTCCCCTGCATGACCTGGAAGGCATGGTTTTGCTCCAGCAGCAAGGCGGTCAACATCCATAAGTCTAATTGGAATAAAAATGAGACAGCTTCTTTTCTCTAGTGCATCTAAAGCAAGTCCAAGTTCATAGCTGGGCTAGCAATAGTTCTTATTTTCACACAGAAAATGCCCTCTGTTGTCGCAACATAAACAATATTGTTTATTAATGGACCACACTGAGAAAAGTTCTAAATATAAAAGAGATCAAGTCTATAAAAATATAGGCAAACTGAATTGTAAGTTTAATCTCTATGCGAGTTCAAAAATAAAATATTGAAAATTTCAAACAAAAACAAATATTCTAACAGCCTCTCACACTCTTCTCTAATACATATTCCCTTTTTTTTTTTTTTTTTTTTTTGCCTCATCCTCACGTTGCAGTTTTATCTTTGTTCCAGTTTAACTCCTCGAGGAGTACCATCACAAATATGTCATGAGCTCTGGGGCGTCCCTGGGGAGTATGATCACAATATGTGATTAGAAGGTTAGGGAACAGAGAGTTCAGTATTATGACGGAACAGTTACCCTTAGGGGCTTTCAGCTAACAATGAAACTCAACAACATTAGTATGGAATTCTAAGAAAAAACCCGTGCTCTCCAGGGAACGGCATTGTTTTAAAGAACTCACTCCTCAAAGGGTTAATCCTTCCTCAACAGTGGTGTCCTCCCAGAATTCATTAGCCATGTAACCCTGATAATGAACTTGGTATATTCTGCCTCAGTTCAGGCCAGCCTCCATTACAACGGGTCTCAATTTATGAGTATGGATTAGAGACAACATAAATTAGATCCAACTATATCAATTTATCAGTCCCAGCCCCTCATAAAGGCCTAATGGGGGGATAGCGGCCTAAATCAAATATACTGCAGACATGGGGGTACTGACAAGACAAAAACAAAGCCCAGCACGAGTGCTGGCTGAACTCGTTTAGGAAAAAATATTCTCTGCAGGAGAGATAAACCTGTTTGTAGAGGGAATTGTGTACACCTGTTCTCATTCACATCGGTTCCCCTGCACTAGGGCAGCACAAAACTTTTTTTTTTTTTTTAATCACTGTGATCCTAGGCTTTGTAACATCAAGACTGTAAAAAGCTACAATAAACCTTATCTTGTGTCTTGTAATGAATCAAGGCCTGATGTACATATAGAGGGGCTATTTATTAAAATACCAATAGAGCACATCTCAATTGCAGTATGTGGAAAAATAATCACAACAAGGTACTTTGTTCATTCTACATAGACCCACCAAGAACTGGATTAGCTTGCCAACATGAATATAGCAAGATAAGAACGGACTGCATTGGATATCAAAAAGTATCTTTACAAAGTATTCTTCAGAGAATACAGCCACACGTTAATGTGCTGATGAGAATTCTGGGCTAGTTTTGAGGCGTCTTCACCTCATCTTGCAATATCATGGATAGTTTGCCATTACACTGATATTTCCTAGTTTTATCAATACTGCTGATGGCTGACTGCATTAAAAATTTAGTCACAAGAGGATCCTACCTGCAATGCAGCCACTCATCTATACCAACACCACCAGATACAGGACACACCAGATACCATGAGAAGAGAAAGCCTCCAGTTGACTTGCGGTTAACCATTATTTATTCTAAGCATTAAAAAAAAAAAAAAAAAAAAAAAAAAAAAAAAAAAAAAACACAGTTGGGAACAATCCAAGTCTAGTGAACATTTTGGCAACAGCGTTTTGTCTACATTTGCAGCTTAGTTACATATTTGTACAGTTCCTTCCCTAAAATGACTTTTTCCCCCCAGAGCGTGGATGCACCCCAAAGAGTCCTATGACAGAGCTCATATCTGCTGGCATTAACGTCCAAACTCTAATGACACATAAATAATCCATGCCAGGTTGCTAAGTAAACTATTACTGATTCTTTTGAGTCTTGTCACATGACTACAAGACTCCACACAGGCTCTCTTGACTTGCAAAAGCTACATAATAGGATTTACCAATGTGGTAAAACCACACAGACAATGTCACATAGACACAGAGTCCAGTCAGGGTCTCTTAGGCTTTGCTCCCTATAACCAGTTATCCACTCGCATGGTTCACTTCCTCTCAGTCACTGTTGGGGGTCTCCTGTTGCTCCATTGGGACTGGGTTGGAGGAAGGTGGAGAAAGAGTTTCTCCTGAGCCGTACTTGCTCTGAAGGGAACGGGCCACATAACGCCAGTATTCCCTCCGGATAGTGTCCTTCTCCTGGGCAAGCAGCTCACACAACTGGGAAAACAAGGGAAAGAGAGAGTGAGTGAGACAGTGGGAGAAACAAAGAACAGCACTCTAATTAGACCATTTAGGCAGTTACTATATTGTTATACCAATATGTCAAGTCAAGTCAAGCCTTCTTTGGTACAAAGGTAAGTCATGTAGCTGGAAACATCCAATTACTGTCACGCAGATATGGATGAAACATTGCTAGAATGTTTTTGTACATTAAAACATATATATGAAAAGGATCAACTAATTAACAGGCAATTAATGCTCTCTACGAAGGGTGTGAAATAACCGATGTGAGTAGGGATCAGAGTAAATAGTGATACCAGTATGAAACATTAAATTAGTGTAGCACCAGTGGATAGGCCAGCTGAGGGTCTACCACAGAGATGACATTTTTCACACAGGAAAATGGCTTGGTCTGTAGCAATCCTGAGGGAAAAGTAGATTTCTTTGTAAGGCGGTAAAAGCCTTTTAGCTCCTGGAAAAGTGATCCTACTACTAACGATTGTCAATATTCAGCATTTCATAGTCCATCTAAAAAAAGGTCACTGCTTCCAATTCTGCACAGCTGTAGCTTTATGTTTCCAAAAACACCATTCCTTAGACTGTCAACAAAGAAAAGCAGACAGAAAAAGGTCTTAATTGCAGAATCTTTGTGTACACGCCTTCATAAAATTGTGCTTTGTCTGTTTTACAGTAAAAGACATTCACACAAAAACACATTCATCTTTTATTGCCTCTTTGCCACAGGAAGAAAAGACCCATATAATTCTTCATCTCTCTGTTTGTGAAACGGAACAGTTTGACTGCTGCTGAAATATGTATATGCAGTGTCAAATCACTCTGTATGGAGGGGAAAAAAGAGCAGAAAATCAAGCAGAGCTTCTGTCCCAAAACTCCAATCATCCACATCATGACAGCCCAATGTAGCAAACACAGAGCACTGAAACCTCATTAACTCAGCCATATTCACCCAACATGCTCACTGCCACTCAAACAGCACACTAAAACCAACACTGGAATATATAAAAGGGGGGGGGGGGGGGGAGGTGAAGAGAGTCAG
>JBBPCZ010000034.1:4713406-4730322 GCA_037974445.1 Brycinus macrolepidotus
TCTAGCAGCGAGGGTTGTATGTGCAAAAATGCTGAGGTAGAAAAGAGTTGAAAGGCAATAAATAACAATAAATAATAAAAGCAGATATGGCAGCAACCGGTCTTTTTGTCACAAAAAAAATAGTCAACCCGGTTTCATTTAAGCTCAAGTTGCTCCCTCATATGCAAGTCTCACGTGTTTTTCATGTTTCCCTCCTCAGGCCAGCAGTTCTGGGACTGCAGGATGCAGGGGAGGTGAACCCGACACTCCCCGCAGTGGTGGAGGTTGAGAGGGCCCCCGCCTACTGAGTACAGGAGCTACTTGACTCCTGGAGGAGACGGGCCGTCTACAATACCTTGTGGATTGAGAGGGGTATGGGCCTGAGGAAAGGGGCTGGGTTCCGGCTGGGGACATCCTCAGTCAAGAGTTGATTGAGGACTTTCACCGTGCCTGGCCAGATCGGCCGGCTCCCTGTCCTTGTGGGCACCCTCCCAGTCAGCAATTGCGATCGGGGAGACCGGGTTGCCCTGGGCAGCTTCGCTCAAGTCCGGGAGTGGTGGTGATGGTGCTTTCTCGCCCCGCTTCGGAGGCCGGTTCTGGAGGGGAGGTTCTGTCACATCCGTGCTGCCTCTGCCATGCCCCCAGCGTTCAAGTTCACCGGACTTCTGAGCTGGGGTTTCCCTGCCACATCCCCTGTCCACATATTAGTATGATTGGGGCGTTGCTTGGCTCGTGTCAGCCCTCGTGTTCTCCCAGTGATTGCCTGCGTTAGTTTCCCTTTGTTTTTCCAAGTGTCTCGTCTCGTGTGTTAATTCAGTAATGATCGGTTGGTGTTTGTAATTGGTCTTTGTGCTTGTGTCATTGTTTTAAAAGCAAGGCGTTCCAGCAGTCCGGTGTGCAGTCACTGATATACATTGGGCAAGATTCTCCCTTGCCTTCATGCTCGTCAATGTTACTCTCTCCTATTGGCTCAACGGACTGAGGAAGAACTACGATTTCCTCTGTAGTGAGAAGTTCTCCTCATTGACCTATGCCAGGGGACTCTGACTTGGCTATTTGTGTCTCTCATGTTTCCCTAGCGTTAACAAGCGAGGCTAAAGCACCCGTAGGCTGGAACTACGCCTAGATGGCTCTGTACGAGGCAGAGCTTCTGCACCTCATACTCCTCGTGGCTCCTGGTGAGGAGAGTACCAAGTATTACCAAGTATTGGGACCGTCTCAGTGGGACGAAGGAGTGAAGAATAGCCTGTCTGGTCTAGGCCCACAGAAGAGCTGCTCTAATACAAATTGCTGAAAATGTTAATGTTACTTATGATAGATAGATGTTACAACACACAATACATTGTAGCTTGTTGTGTATGGGGCTGGGTAGCTGCTGACCATTCAGTGTTTAAATGCTGATCCTTGACTACCCCGCAAGTGCCTACAATGCGTAGTATAATGCTCTGAGTAATGTTCTGCTGGGAAATCTTGGAACCTGACATTCATGTAGATGTTACTTTGGCACGTGCTACCTACATAAACATTGTTGTAGACCAAGTACACCCCTTCATGGCCTTCAAGGATAATGTGCCCTGCCATAATGCTAAAAATTGTTCAGGAACATTTTGAGGAACATGACAAAGAGTTTCACAGATGCCAATCTGATCAATCTGAGAATCTTTGGGATATACTGGATAAACTAGTCTGACCCTTGGAGTCTTCACCTCACAACTAACAGGACCTTAAAGACCTGCTGTTAATATTTTAATGAGCTCTTGTGGAGTCCGTGCCTCGATGGGTCAGAGCTGTTTTGGCAGCATGAAGCACAATGTTAGGCAGGTGGTTTTATGGTTATGGCTGATTGATGTCCAGTAATGACAGGTTGTAATGATGGTAAATATTATTGATAGTAAAGGCTGTAGTGATGGTAAGACTACCATAATGATGGTGGAGACTGTTTTGATGGTAAAGGTTATAATAATCATGGTAAAGGTTATAGTGATGGTGAGGAATGTTAGTTATAGTAATGATGGTAAAGACCGGTAATAAAGGTTATTTATAGGGTTCTCCCTTTGCAACAGCTGTGCCTAGTCAACTTTGGGGGAGAGGGGGAGGGGGAGAGGGGGAGGGGGGGCATTTTACTGATCTTTCAAAAAGCATTGGGGACATAATGGCCCTCGACAAAAAGCGATGTGGACATGTCCCCAGCACCCCAGTGTAAATGATGCCTATGAATTTATCACTCCAGAGAATAAAGTTTCTCTTTTTTACAGCCTTGTAGCTGACACTTGGTATTGGTTATAGTGACATTTGGCTTATGTATGGCTGCTCAAGAGCATCCCATTAAATTGACAATGCTTTTCTTTCTTTTTTATACAAAGTTTGTATGTGTAGAATACCTATGTTAGTAAAGAGTATCTGAATTAATTCATTCGGATGTTGGATATTTTTGGCTTTTGGATATATGCACTTAATATTAATGGTTTAAGTCTGTAGTGTTGGTTATGAAGATTGTTTTCTGCATGTGTGTATGTGTGTGTGTGCGTGTGTGCATGTGTGAGAGAGAGTGCATTGCAGGGATATTTTAGGGGTGTGTTTTTGCGTGTCTTGTTTGGAGCCAGAAAATCAGCTTCCCATCCTTCCCTTGCATCCACACCGTCTTCACACCAACCTCCGTGGAAACCGTTGCTATGGCAGAGAGACGTAAACAGCAGGGATGAGCGTGTGATTTTTTTGGCAGCAGACACCACCTCCACTCCCCCTCCCCACCTCCAACAGCACCTGTATCCATGACAACCAGGGAGAGGCTGTATTCGTGACCTGGGATAAAGACGACTTGAGTGTGTGTGTGTGTGTGTGTGTGTGTGTGTGTGTGTAGAACACATGAATATTGCATCAACTCTGGAGTCAGACTCCCTCAGCTTCTCTGTCTGCACAACTGAGTGATCATCTGCTCCAACAACACACACACACATCTGAGAAAAAACTGTCTAGACAGAATACAGGAGACACACATGCACGCACGCACACACACACACACACACACACACACACACACACACACACACACTTCTGTCCCAACCCTCAGCTTAATATTTTCTCAGGTTTTGTTTAAAATAATGATTAAACCATTTTTAATAAATTATTGTTAAAAGCTCATACTGAAACTCTTTTGGTCTAAAGGTGGTTTAATCACCTGAAAGATTTGAGTGTTGATGCCATCATAATAAGGTTAGAAAAGGGTGTGGCTTTATTTCCAAGCTAACACTGTCACACACATAGTATTTACATCTGTGATACTGTTTTTCTCTAAATAACCTGATATAACTTTAACATACTGTAAATCATCAAAGAAAACATGATCATTTGTACTGAAAATATTGATCATTTTTATACATCACTCATTTTATACCATTTTATATTCTCTCTGGAATGAAATCAGTGGGAAATCAGTTTAACGTTCCTGTAATAAAAGGAATTAAGGTTATTTCTTCTGTAAAAGTTTAAAAATGATTTGAAAAAATAGAGACCGCACTTATATCTTGTGCAGGTTGATTTTACTCCTGCAGTGTACAAACAATATAAATTTGCCCTGAAAGGAACAGCATGGTCCTTAAAGTCCAATGGTGTACCTTAGCTCAACCTTAAGTTTTAAAATTGAACTACATTCTCTTTCACAGAGGAAATGAGCACATTTGTCCCTTTTCATAACTTACATATTTCTATTAACATGATAGAAAAGTGAAATAAGTAGGCTGTATGGAATCAGTGCAACTTATTTTTCAATGAGAGTATACAGCTGTTACACACATACTTCGGGAAAGTCTGCCTCTGGGTACATGAAGCAATTCATAATATGAGTAAATGATGTCTAACACCTAGGTGTACTCAAATTTTTTTGACAGACAGCATACTGCATTGTAAAGTGTACTTTTATTTTATCTTGTTGTGTTGTATAGCTTTTAATCTATTGTTTTGCTGCTCTTACCTCTGTAATGTCCACTTTCTGCCATAACAATGCAAATTTCCCACTTGTGGGACTAGTAAAGGTTCATCTTATCTTATCTTATCTTATCTTATTTTAGTAGCTGCATTTAAAACTTCTACACTCTAGCATACCAATATTAGTATATTCATTGGTATAGTATAGGGATCAGAGAACTGTTGTCCTTTATTTCACTATTTCTGTTTGTCCTAAAGCTAAACATTGGTCATTGTCACATCTCGTGTCAGCGGCCGCTAGAGGCTGCCCTGCCAGACGGGGACTCTTCTTATGACTGATTAGTTATACACTGGTTGGAGCCCCTCTGAGTGTTCACAGCCAACCGGTGTTTATGAGTTAAGTGTTCGTCTGTCCTCATTGGTCATATGTTCTATGTATGTGTGTATTTAGTCTCCCATGGGGAGAAACCCTGTGTCGGTCTACCGTCACACATATTTGTGTTTTGGCCCTCGTGCCTTCTTTGAGTTGGTTACATAAAAATCTTAATCATGGAAATCTGCACTTGCACCTCCCTTTCTCCCTGGTACCAACCATACCCCAAGGTGCAGCGGATTTCGCCACAGGCATGTGGGATCCCATGGTAAGCCTTAGGAGTGAGGCAGACTGGACCCGGCAGTGGGAGGAACCGACGAGGGTGAGTCGGTACTCCATCCCCAAGCTGCTGGGTTGGATTAGCTCTGTCAGTGAGGACGAGGAGGATCGGGACACCTGGGGCGGCAGGTCGGCGGACACGCCAACAATCCTGGCTCCGGGGGTGTTCACCAGCTCCCTCGTCTTCAACCCAGCTGAACAGGAACTCCCGCTGAGGCTCGCTATTTGGCGAGGCGGGAGTTTCACGGCTCGTGGGCGAAGGAGGTGAGGAGGGTCGCGAAACCCCTGTCTTCAGTCCACTGATCCTCTTCCCACGAAGTTCCCGGCTTCCTCCAGAGCTCATCCGCCCTCGCTCATGCCCGGCTCTCCCCTTGAGGCGACTCCCGTGCCAGTCCGGCAAGCCCCACCTGCACTCACTGCAGCCTCATGAGCCACGCCAGCGCTGAGGACGCGGGCTCCTAAGCCCACACCAAGCACACTGGCTCCCAAGCCGGCTCCGAGGGACGGTTTCCCTGGTGCTCCTCCGGCCCTCACGCTGGCATCCAGGCCGGCACCCATGCCAGCCGCGAGGACACAGGCTCCCACGCCGGCACCGAGCACACCGGCTCCCAAGCCGGCTCCGATGGACAGTTTCCCTGGTGCTCCTCTGGCCCTCACGCTGTCATACAGGCTGGCACCTACGCCAGCCCCGAGGACACGGACCCCCACGCCAGCTCCGAGGATGCCGCCCACACCAGCTCCGAGAGCCCTGGCCCCTGATCCTGTCCTTGAAGCTGCAGCCCCTGATCCTGTCCCTGAAGCTGCAGCCCCTGTTCCTGTCCCTGAAGCTGCAGCCCCTGTGTTGGAAACTGCGGCCCCTGTCCATGTCCCCGATGCTCCCCTGACCCCGTTCCTGACTTGAGACCATGTTTGCTGCCGCGGGCCCTGCCGCCGCCCTGGCAAGGGCCTGGACCCCCTGGTGCTCCGGAGGCGCGCTGTTGGGGAGGGTGCCGTCGGGGCCCCGCCGAAGGACCGGGGGTTTTCCCCAGGACAGCGGGAGAGGAAACAAGTGGGACCCACACGGGCCTCCCTGGCCACACCAACGGCCAGCAAAGGTGACAGCCATCGGGAGGCAGCCGTGTGGGGCCCATGGGGTGTGCGATTGCCGCCTCCGCCCCTCCTCCGCCTTTGTGTGGGCCTGTGTTCACAGCCGGCCTGTGTTTATGAGTTAAGTGTTCGTCTGTCCTCATTGGTCATATGTTCTATGTATGTGTGTATATAGTCTCCCATGGGGAGAAATAATATTTGTCATAATATTTGTTGGGAAGGATAAAAAAAAAAGTATATTAGAAGCTCACACACTGTAGCGCCATATTTGAGAGCACCTTCATAGCATTACTACACCAGCAAAATAGAAAGGGTCAAATCAACCTCTTTACAAGTGTGTGTGTGTGTGTGTGTTGGCGGGGGGGGGGGGGGGGGGGGGTTGTGGGAGAGGCAAGAGAGCAATTGCCCCTTTAAAAATACAAAATCATAATTAACTTCCAGCATTTCCTTTATATCAATAATGAAGCAATAAAATAGTAGTAAATAATATCAGGTTTTAATGTACAGTGTGGTGTCACAAAATAACACACTAAATTAACCACACTTTGTAGTGCCTGTAAAACATGTTTTCATATCCTGTAAAACAACAAAACAACATTATCAACTCAAAAGTACATTTTTTCTGCTACCCTAACTCTGTCTCATCCATTATCATTTATTTAATCATTACCAAGCTCAAACAAATTAGTTCTCAATTAGTCATCTGCTCCAACAACACACACACACACACACACACACACACACACACACACACACAAATGCACACACACACAGCTTCTGCCCCAACCCTTAGCTTAATATTTTCTCAGGTTTTGTCTAAAGTAATGTTTAAAAATTTGTAATAAACTGTTGTTAAAAGCTCATACTGAAACTCTTTTGGCCTAAACGTGATTTAATCACCTGAAAGGTTTGACTGTTGACGTGTGATGACATCATAATCAGGCAATATTAACGGAAGACAGAGATATTTTATCGTACATGAATAATGTTAACAAGACAACACTGCAGCATTTAAATTCTACATTACTAACTCTCTACACAACCTAATGCAGTATTGTTTCATACCTCAGGTTTGTTGACTTCAGAAGCCCTTTTCTCACACAAGTAATGTTAGTTACTTCAATGAGCTTTGAATTTATTGCCTTCTCTCGAACTCTGTGATTGGCTGTAATTGGCCAGTCTGTTTATTGTACCTCTGGGACGGGGGGCCACTTAGCCTCATCTTCACCAAATCACATATTATTCACAGGCTGTTGGTGATGCTGTTGTTCATAGATCCAAAATAACAAGCTTTTCCTTTTTAACTGCAAATAAAACCAAAAATTAAACCTTGTTTTGATGCCTTTTGTTGTTTGAATGAGACTGATATGATGGTGGACAACCTTTACAGAACACTGTTAAAAATTCAATTTAACCCAGTGAGAAACTGTGGCGCACAACTCATATTTACTCAAAGTACATACATATCGTTCTGTAAAGCTTGTCCACCATCACACCAGTAGCTTCAACAGAACATAATCATGGATGCAGGAGTAAAATGTCAAGTGTTCTAATAGCTTTTAAGTGTTTCAAAAACATGTTTCTTCCTTTGAGTGCACGACCTTTCAAGGTCAGATAATGAAATGAAGTACAGCATAATTTTTGAAGCAGGACAAAAATAGCCAGTGTCATTTTTATCAAGTCATTAAATAACACAGTACAAAATGGTAAATGGTGCATTTATTTCTGCTGTTTACGTGTTTTAAAAAAGCTGTGATGTATGCTTAAATTGACATATTCCATGATGATTGTTAGCTAATAAATAGTAGTTATATTACATGTCACTATATATTGTTTACTTCTAACAAGGAGTGACACCATGACAGCCATTTTGGGTGGGCATATTACATTTTTTCGGTAGGCTGAAAGCTTCATTTCTGCTGTCGGGGCTATAAAAAGTACTAACCATAACCATCAGTACTAATAAAAAATTGAAAAACTTCATACAGATTACAAGTACACTATGTTAACTGTAACAATGTTTACAATTTTTCTCTATTATTCAGATTTATGCCTTCAGATTTAATGATTCACACCCGCAGCTGGATAACTGTTAATAGTTAATGTGTTTATGTCATGTATCATGGTGTGCTTGGTTATTTTTGTGATGTAAATAAACAGCTTTTATAGCCCCTCAGTACAGATGGTCTTGAAAAAGTTTTGATTCCCCCCCTCCCTTCTTTCAAGGTCATAACTCCTAGTAATCGCCACATTGTTATTTCTTGATTAAACTGGAATTGTGATTGGTCGATGTTAAAAATGTAATTCTAAATATGTCACATATTTAAATACAGCAAATAAATTTGTGTTTTGTTTATTATTATTAAAATTGAAAATACATTTTAGCAGTCATTTTGAGTCGACCAGTGACAAAGGTTGGTGCGCTCTAGTCCTGCTGGGCCCAATCATACTGCCCCCACAAAAACAACATAAACTCAAAAAACAGATAAATGAGAAAACTAGAACGTCTGTGAGTCCAGTTTGCACTTAGAAGCAGCAGTTCAGGCCTGCTGTTAATACTGGACTGAGATAAAAATATTGACTAAAATGTTTGATTATGATAATTGTGATAAGGTTATAAAGTTATAAAACACATAAAAAAAACATGATTTTTTATCCCAATGCCTTCTTAGAACGCCATTAGTGATGGTATAGAGTGGGTATTGCACCTTTTTTTAACATTTTTTACAGTTTGGTTGCAGGCAGCACAGTGCTGCGGTGGTTAGTGCTGTCGCCTCACAGCGAGGTCCTTTCTGTGTGGAGTTTGCATGTTCTCCTTGTCTCTGTGTGGGTGTCCTCTCTGGTTTTCTCCCACAGTCCACACACATGCATTTCAGGTGAATTGGAGATGCTAAATCACCTCTAGGTGTAAACGTGTGTTTCTGCCCCATGGTGATGATTTGTCCATGGTGTTACCCTGCCTTTTACCCCATGAGCTCTTGGATAAGCTCCACCACCCCCATGACCCTGGTTAAGATAAGTGGCTCAGAGATGAATGAATTAATTAATTAATTAATTAATATAGTTAGTAGAAACATCTCTGGGTTGTGACTTTGATAATTATCGTTATCATTTTATCACCCAGTCCTACTTCACATCTCCTGCCACTGAACAGAACTCCAGCTGAGCTGAACTGAAGAGCGCTCTCAATCTACACTCGGCGCAGCGGGGGAATTTATCAGAGCAGGAGGCTAAAGGGCTTCATTCTGCAGCTCCGTTTAAACAGCACTCTGACGGCAAACACCTCTCAATTACCCTCTAAACTAAACACAGCCGTTGACACTGACTGACTACAGTGTGTGTGCGTGCACGCACGTATGTGTGTGTATGCGCGCGCGCATGCATGTGTGTGCGCGTGTTTGTATGTGTAGGAGGAATAGGTCGTAGAGCAGCAGCTACTGCAGCATAATCGCTCACAAATGGAAATGAGGTGTGAATGAGTGGAGTGTTCCGAGCGCTCTGCGTGTGTGAGTGTGTGTGTGTGTGTGTGCACGTGTGTGTGTGTGCCTGTCTGTCTGTCTGTTGTGTTTGTAGTGTAATAGCGGGAGTGATTCATGATCTCTGATGAATGACATTTCAGAACAGCTCTGTCACACACATCTATCAGTCTGCTTTTCCAGACGCCCCCCCCCCCCACACACACACACATACACACACTCACACACACAGTGTGAAGGATAACAGACCACTGACCATTTCTCATCAAACTGAGCTGTAAACATTGTTTTTTGAAGATCAATGATAGTTATTTATTATTATTATTATTATCATTATTATTATCATTATTATTATTATTTCTTTGCAGTATGTGCAGTATTCAAAACATTTCAGAACTGACACTACTGAATCCCAACTGACCAATTCAGTCTTTACCCACAAATGTGTTCTTTTGTACCTGCTGTTCAGACATTGACAAGTTTTGCAGAACAGAAACTCAAGTGAAGTCAAGTAGGTGTTTATTGTCATTTCATCCGTAAACACAGTACACAGCGAAATGAAACAACATTCCTCCAGGGCCATGGTGCAACACAAACAACCAAAACAGACAGATTTTGACAGATATTGTTTATGTCTATCAGCAGTGTCCTTAGTGTGCAAAAAATGCCAAGATTGGGGTTTGATAATAATAAATAATTTTGCAAAAATAACCATCAATAGCAGCAATAGGATTAAAAAATGAACAGTGTGTAATAAATTAAGGGTATAAAATGCACAGCATTTAATAAATGGTATTTACAGTGATTTGGGGTTTACATTTTGTTTATGGTAGAACAGTTCAGAGTGTATACACATTTGTGTTTAGGAGAAAGAAACAAATCAGATCAACAGTGTGTTTGTGTCTAAAATACAGTTTTTTGATTATTCAGTTCTGATTCTGGAATCTGATGGCCGGGGGAAGAAACTTGGGGGGGGGGGGGGGGGGTTTTCCCCCCCCCCCCCCCCCCCCCCCCGCTTAGAGATTCGCAGAATATTCAAGCAGCTGTGTCTATTTATCATTCTAAACTAATTTTAATTACATCCTGAACTTGTTTAAACATAATTCATCGTATTAAGATAAGATAAGATAAGATAAACCTTTATTAGTCCCACAAGTGGGAAATTTGCATTGTTACGGCAGAAAGAAAAAAGTTAAGAGCAGCAAAACAATAGATTAAAGCTATACAACAAAACAAGATCAAATAAAGAGCACACTTTAAGAATAATACAAAAAATCTAAATATGGACAGTTGTATGTGTTGTATATAGTGGAAATATATATGCACACTGTGGATATATATACAGATACACATTAGAGTATCCTCAGCAGGCATTGGCAAAACAGTAATAGCGTAACAGACAGTTACACGTTGTTCACAGCAATATTATACCCCTAAAACTTGCAGATGTTGTACCAGAAGAGAAAACACAAAAACTGCACATGTTGTACCAGAATGTTGCACACAAGAGAAAAACACTGCACAGAAGAGAAATATTGCACAGAAAATAAACTTCCCCTAATCAGCTTCTTTAACTAATCAGCATTTAACTGAATGCTATTAAATGGACAAATTATTCAGTCTTTCAGAATAGTGTTACTAAAACCCAAAAAAGAGGGGGGGTGCGAGTTTACAATCCCTTTTGAGCTCACCTCCAAAGCCTTGTTGAGCATCACTGTCTGGTCATTTTTGTTGTTGTTGGTCTCAAGTGCATCCTCGTAAAAATCCACAAGGAATCCAAGCAGGTATGGAGAACAGTATGTCTCCCGCAGTTCCTCAATCTGCTCCAGCAGCCCAGGGTATGACGACAGCCCACTAGCCTGCAGAATCCTAGCCCACACCACACACAAGGACGTTAGTGAATTAAAGAGTACATATATTTAAAAAGAAAATTAATAACAATTAAATAACAACAACAACAATAATAAAAAATACAATATAATAATAATAATAATAATAATAATAATAATAATAATAATAGCACAAAATACAGAGGAAGAACCAAAGGACAGGAATAAAAGACTAAAATCCTGAGAGAAAAAAATAATACAATTACATAAGATATAAAAGCAGAAATTATAATGCCAATTTTTGTATGTAATATAAATCCATTTTTGGGATTTATTAGATGTGTTAAAACATTTCCTATTGAGATTCTAAAATTAGCCAAGCTAGGTTTTCAGCTGTTTCAAGCAAGCAGCCTGTTGTTGTGGTTTCCTTCTCTTTCATTAAAATCCACAGGTACGACTCCAGGTCTACTGTAACAGTAATAGCAGTGTACTATTAAACTAAACGGTGCCATCTACTGTGTGCTTGTGGTCATCACACTACACTACTAGGTGAGGAGCAGACTACCTATGTTAAGATATATACAGATTTATACTAGCAAAACAGAACTTTCACTCACATACCCTTTCAGATAGTTCCAGGCACTTTCATTGTGGGGTGCTTTCTTGATTTGTTTTATGCTGTACCTTTTTCAAAAGAGAGAGAGAGGGAATACATAAACAGCTGCAAAATCACCAAAACAACCCTAGGAAAAACAATACGACTGGATTTTGATTTAAATAACATGGAGATCAGTCTTAAACTAAAAAAAAAAAAAGAAAAATGCTTGTCTGAATGTGACATATCATTGAATGTGTCCTGGTGTAACTGTATCACTCACTGCACTTCTCGCTCCAGTACTTCAGGGGGCGAGTATGTGGTGGTGTGACTGATGACATAGTGCCTTTGGTTCCAGGCAGAGTTATTCCTTACATCTTCCTCCAGTAGCTCCTCTACATATTCCAGCTCACCATCCCACAGGTTATACTCCTGAAAGCATATACACATACACAGGCATATTGCAACACACCTACAATCTTTCCACTTATATCATGCCAACGTAAATAATGTTATCTCTACCCCACAGCTCACGACAGCATAAACACAAATATTACACTAAATACAATTACAACAGACACAAGTGATTGCTTGGAGAGCACACACACTTTATAGCCTCCCTCCGTTATAAGACTGAATGCATTCAAAGACATGCTCAGACCTCACTGCATCCTGAATTAGCATTTTCATGAGGCTCTGTGCATGACCTTAAAAGCAAATGCTGGACCAGTGTAACAAACAATTATGGTTTGTTTATGCAAGAACCTAATCTAGTGAAGCAGCTTACACTTAGTTTAGGAGTAGTTTAACATCCTTTGGTTTGTCTTTAAATCTGTCAATAAATGATTTTCAAAAAAATGTGTTCCAAAACAAAAACGAATGACAGGTTTACCTATTTAATGTTCAGTTCTAGCTTTTAGTTTTAGCTCTTTTGCACAATTAATATATGGTTATTTGTAGTAAAACAGTCACTGTTAACCTACAAAAGGTCATCTTATAACAGGTTTCTGTCTGGGGGTGGGGGGGGTGGGGTCCAATTCATACAACATATGTTGTACAGTAGTCTATATTGGGTGTTTCTGAAAAGACGAGATATGTAAATTACATCACGAAGTATATTTTTGCTGATACAGTCCACTACTAGCGGTACTTGTCAAACATCCACATGAAAGCCAGGACCCGAGGTTTCCTAGAACAACACTGCTCATTGCCAGCTTGTCTTCTTTCTGTAGTGCATCCTGGTGCCATCTCTTCCTCAGGTAATCCTGGTGCCATCTCTTCCTCATCTCTTCCTCAGTTGTCCACATGATGTAAAAAAAAATCTGATTCATCAGACCTTCTTTCATTACTCCACGGTCCAGTTCTGATGCTCACATGGCCAGTGTAGGTTTCAGCAGCGGACAGAGGTCAGCACGGGCACACTGACCAGTCTGACACCTTTCCATCATACCCAGATTTTTTTGAGCAATCTGTGCTACGGTAGCTCTTCTGTGGGATCAGACCTCCTGTTCTGCGGATGTTCTGCCTAGTCATGTAGCCATTATAATTTGGTCCTTGTCAAAGTCGCTCAGAATCTTATGCTTGGATATTTTCCCCCACTTCCAACAAACCAACTTCAAGAACTGACTGTTCACTTGCTGCATAACATGTTCCACCCCAAGATAGGTGCAACAAGATCAAAGTTGTTCACTTCATCTGTTAGTGGTTTTATGCTGTGGCTGATGGACGCTAATGTAAATAACCTGAGATTTAGGGAAAGAGAAGCAGATGCAACGCTCTTTAATTCACTTTCACTTGTAAATATGATGTTCATATAAAATTCAGTTCATTCCCTGAGTAATAAAGTAGTTTAACAAATCCAATCTTATTTGTGGAAGATGTCAGAGAAATGCTTATCAGTGAGATTTGCCCTCACACTTTTTTTTTTTAATTTATGTCAGCACTTAAACCATTAGTATTTCCAAATGAGAAGGCACACCACTTACAATTCTAAGTTTGCAAGACCATAAAGGAAAGTTGTATTGCTGATGGGTGAGGTCATGTGGACCTTTACCTGAATGACCCACTGTCTGTGCTGCCAGGCGTGGTAGTTCTTGGCATCCTGACTGAGGATTTCTGCTATGAACTGTAGCTCTTCAGATGGATCATTAAGCCACTCAACCACCATGCGTCTATGGTGCCTTTAGCCAAGGACAGAGAACAGAGTCAGAACAGAACAGGAGAACAGAACAGCTGCAACAAGACTGTATGCCTTTAAATCAAATTTGTTAAACCAAACTGCATTCAAGAAAACAGTGTGCCAAGAGACAGACACTGATTGCATGCTAACTACTCAGCCATTACATTATAGGCAAATATACATTTCGATATGTACATTTTTGTGTAGCCACACACATGTACATACATGCAAAACCAAATTATACGCATATTCTAATTAACAGTGAGACTGAGTTTTAACATCAGGTACATAGATACAATGTTCCAATAGCTCATACTGAAGTCGAACATGAATCAAATAAATTATGATGTATTACCAGACTTGGTAGTTTTTGGGCTGGTCTTCAATGATGGCTGTGATATACTTCATTTCTTCTCTCAGATCCTTCTCCAAAGCCTGCAGCAGAACTCTCCTGTAGTGCCTACAGACATGTAGTAAGAAGAAAATATTACCAACGATTTTTCAGTGCACCACAGTCATAACTGAATATAAATTCTCTATTCTTATGGTAAAGATCTCATTCTCCATCACACTTTTCCCCAAAAAGTTACTCACCAAACAGTGTAATTTGCTGCATTCAGGTCAATGGCTTCATGAGTCAGTGCAAATGCTCGCTCACTTTTCTCATCATTCTTCAGCAAGGCTCTGAAGTAGTCATACACATCTGTGACTGTAAAAGACAAACCTCCAGTGGTCAGAGCAGTGACTACCTTTAGTCGAAATGGGTGTATTTGAAGTCTGACCAGATATACTTACAACTGCACTGATGTGCAGACACTTTGAGTAGTATTGCTGCTGTCCTTATATTTTTTTGCCTCATACCCTACCTCAACAACACTGCTGCTAATTGTTATATGGTTGTACTTGTATTTGACTTCTTGCACTGTTCATGTGGCACATGCTATATGTCTATACCTATGTAAATTGTCCAGGCTGTGAAGAAGCATTCAAGTAAGAATTTGTACATTGTACACTGTACTCTGTACATATGACAATAAATCTTTGAATTTGAATTTGAATGTGAGTGTAAAAAGTACATAATATTTTGCATGCAAGGATTTATACAGTGATGCGAGTGTGAAATGTACATTGTCTAACAACAAGAGCAAAACCTGTTGTGACTGAAATATCATAGTCAGATGAGGGCTAGATCTACTGTGTTTGTTTTCCAAATGTATAGTTTGTGAGAATGAAAAATGAAATGGCATTGTGTGGTTTTAGGCACTATTTTAAGAAAGGTTTGCGTGCATTTACGTGACTGAGAAAAAACTAATACAGAATTCAGCTTGTGTGTGATTATATGCGTGTATATGAAGTATTTTACAGTGGCTTCAAACCCACCTTCACCAGCCAGATTTTAGGGCCAAAGCTGTTTGTTTATAACAAAAATACAGTACAGTGCAGGAGTTACACCTTATTTTGTCATAATGTGTCCTAAACAGAGCAAAGGAATGGACTACATGAGAAGAGTGGCTGGAAGAAGGTACTATCAGGTATACTTACATCTGTCTGAATAGGCTATTTTCACAACAGGGTTGGGCCCATCGTCCTGAGGAACAGGTTCTAGGTCTGCCCATTCTTTTCTGTCCCTGCAAAAACAAAAGAAGGGAACTTGTGCATGTGTGTTTTACCTCCAACATCAGTGTAGAAAGCTGGCTACAAACCAAAAGTCCAAATATTATCCTTCACTACAGCTAATAGCCTGGCTAACCAGCTTAACGTTAGCTTCTCCAGCTTAGTAAGGATAAATTGGCATGAAAAATTTATTAGTGCTACATTTTACAGCTTGTAAAGGTGTAAAGTTGGAGAAAACACAGGTGGTGAAGTACTGAGCCAATTTTAAGTGAAGAAGCTCCCTGGCTAGCTAGAAGAGCAGCTAGCTACTGTGTGTACCTGTATAACACATATCCTCCTTTCACAGGCTCCTCGTCTTCCATGTCTGGTTCTCCTTCGACATAGTCACTGTTTGCTCTTTCCTCCTCCACTGCCTCAGAGACAGAATTAGAGATTTCTTCCACTGCTTCGACAGATGACATTTTGAAATTCACTCCTTTAACTAGCTCTCTCTCCTCAACGGGCTAGGCTCACTGCATGCGACAACTTTTCAAAATAAAAGTCTTACTTCATGCTAGGAATGGTCTATACTGGTGTTGTGTTTTAGCAGTAAAGTGCACTTTTACAAATGTGAATAAAATCAATTAAAATTTTAGTAATATAGATTTTTATTTAAAATGATGTACATTTGCACATAAGTAAGTTATAGCTATAACAGAGCACCGTGCCAGTGAGTTTTTGAACCTTTTAAAATGAACTCTTAAGTTCAATTTATTAATTTATTAATTCTGTTAAAAGCAGGATTCGTGACAAATGTGTCAAAAATATTTTTATGAAAAGAATTATTTGAGTAGAATGAGTTTATTTCTTACTAGTCAGAATTAAAGTATACTATATGGACAAAAGTATTGGGACACACCTCTTAATTATTGAATTCAGGTGGCCCCTTACTTCCAGTGAAGGGTAACCTTAACGCTTCAGCAAACCAAGACATTTTGGACAAACCCATGCTTCCAACTTTGTGGACACAGTTTGGGAAAGAACTTTTTCTATTCCAGCATGACTGTGTTCCAGTGTACAAAGCAAGGTCCATAAAGACATGGTTGGATGAGTTTGGTGTGGAAGAATTTGACCTGCCCGCACAGAGCCCTGACTAGGGTTGCCAACTTTCTCAACCCCAAATGAGGGACACTTTCAGGGCTCCCAACTTCTCCAAAAACCTTGGAGTGAGATTTTGGGGTGTGTTTTGCTGATGCGGGGAGCGGGGGGCGGGGGGGCTTGTGGCTTGTGAGCGGAGGGGGATGACGGCGACCGGGGGGGGAACTGCACAGGGATACCGTGCGTAAGGCATAATTAAACGATCGCAAGTGGTGTTTGGCCCGACGCAATGGCCAGATAGATAAAATTGATTTTCAGCGTGAGAAATCGGGGGCATGGCGTGAGAGCGTGAGAAGACAGCCAGATGCGTTGGGAGCCCTGCACTTTCTTGCAGGTGCACGCGCAGAGCAGCTGACCAACAATACACTGTCGTTTTTTCTTAGCAGGTTCACCGCTCATTTTGACCACACAGTCTATAATTTTGTCACCGCTCACCACTAGTGGC
>JBBPCZ010000034.1:4730422-4743197 GCA_037974445.1 Brycinus macrolepidotus
CCAACATCAGTGCCTGACCTCATAAATACTCTACAGAATGAATGGGCACAAATTTCCACAGAAACACTCCAAAATCTAGTATAAAGCCTTCCAAGAAGAGTGGAAGCTGTTATAGCTGCAAAGGGGGGACCAGCCTCATATTAAAGTCTGTGTATTTGAATGTAATGTCATTAAATTCCTTGTTGGTGTAATGGTCAGGCGTCCCAATACTTTTGTCCATATAGTGTATGATTCCAGTGAGTAAAAGTGTCAAATTGTACGTTTTACTAGTACTAATCACATTACTTAACATACTTAAATTACTTAAAAATAAAGTGTGGATTAAAGGTAAAAATAAAACAGTCCAGTGCTTCCGCAGTGAAGATTCTAAATCTCGTTCTAGAGCTGCGTTACTATGGAAGCGGTTTCCAAGGAGACGGCTGTGGTGACGCAGGGTGCGACAGAAACTCGTCCCTGTGTTTGTATCAGTGATTGAGTGAATTCATCCGCAGCCCAGAGGAGTAAGTTCAACAGATACTAAATTATTGTTGTACAGTACATGTTTCCTTGAGCTAACAATATTTTTTTGTTGTCAGTAACTCTCCAGCCAGTGAATATTCAGGAATGCCCTGAATCCCTCCAGACTGATGGGCTCCTCTGAGCCGGGGTGGGAGGGACTTGGTTCTACTGCTAAACTGCTGAGTGCCATTACTGATGTTTACCAGGAGCACAGGGAAGAATTCAGGCTTGACCAGCAATCAGGTAGCCTAAAACAGATCTACTTGGTTGTGGCTTAAATGTGCTTTAAAGTCGAAGTCTTTATTATATTCAAGTTTACATTGTTACTCTCTGAAAATGCTTTACACTAAATGTGTTCAGTGACTGTAAGAAAAGATTATTCTCTAAGGAGAATAAGGAGATTATTCTCCATATGTAAGAATCATCACCCTATCAGTGTAGACAGGATATGTCAAATTACATATTTCTACTACAATGAAGGTAAATGTTAAGAGGGGGCTCCTATACACACGTTAGACACTGACAGGTCAAGGGAATAACATTGATCATCTGCTTACAATAGCACCTGTCATATAGGAGTGTGTCTTTATGTTATTACATTTTGCTTAAGGCTCATGTAGTATTTAGTGTCAAAGATAAGTTGCAGAAAATCAGAATGGAAGAATCCATAATTAACTGAAAACAACTTCTGATGGAATTCGGCAGAAAATCTTGAAAATTTCAATCATGTCTTTTGTCTTAGTCTGCTTTAAGTTTACTTTTTCTTACCTTCTCAAGACTGAAATTACTTTAAAGTTGCATCAAGTGTGGTAAATGGACATGTCTAACCAGCCTTGAGTGGATTCTCAAGCAGAAAGCCATGCCACACTGGTTGAGAAGGCTGAGAGGCTGCTGAAGAGTAAGGCAGAGACAGGAGACACACAGGCCAGCTTCTTTCTTGGACATCTCTACTATGAAGAGGTAATGGCTTGGTTTTCTTACACTTCTTCCCCCAGTATCATCACCTGGGATTTACTACTTAACAAAGTTTTACACAATCTGGACATGAAAGACTGATGATAGGAATAATCTAAAGCTTATTTGCAGTGATAGATGAGTAGAGCATTTGCTTATGGGAAATGACAGCCTTGAGTCTTAAGTCTTCTATATACTGTAAACTGGAGTTA
This sequence comes from Brycinus macrolepidotus, assembly GCA_037974445.1. NCBI lineage: Eukaryota > Metazoa > Chordata > Actinopteri > Characiformes > Alestidae > Brycinus > Brycinus macrolepidotus. Next base: position 4,732,087 of record JBBPCZ010000034.1, read on the forward strand.
GCACATATGCTATGATTTTCTGGCTCAAAGCTGATAATTAACCGACGCGTTTGATCAAGTTTGTAAGTAGGGAGATTATCACAGTGTGCTGGACTGCACCCCTCCATGGCCAAAATGATGACCTCTCCTGCAGATTCTATACCGTATTAGGCCATTAACAGTTGCATTAATAGTCTGTGCTGAACATAATTATTTATCTCAGTTTGTGCTAATTAGTGGTGTGCTGCAGGGTCGCTACACGGAAGCAGAGACTGTATTCGATGGCATTAAGGACAGAGAACCTCGTGCACTCTACCAGCTGGCTGTAATGTACTATGATGGCCTCGTTACCACAGCAGACCAAGTGAGTCCCAAAAACATTCTGAATTACACAGTTACATTAAACAAACACAATAAACAATTCTTCCATCATGCAGACTAGTTAACAGGATTTGGTTACCTGGCAGCATTAGGTTATAGATTGTCCCTGTTATTTTAGTACATAACAGTTTGTCTCACTTGCTTAAGTGCATTTTACGAAACACTAATCTCAGAGCAATTCCAAAACAAAATAGTTTCTAGCAACACTATCACCTGTGCAAAAGAACCTAAAACACTCAAAACATCAGCCACACTTATCACAACATTCAAGGCCACTCGATCACTGCAACACTGTTACCAAAGTAGAGAACGTTATCACTGTGTAAACCCTGCAACAATAAATGCACACAGTAACAAAAAAGTAATGCTTTACGGTATTCATTTAAGTCTCAATAATTATGTTTTAGGACATAGTGAAACAAAGGTAAGTTTAGTTATGAAGTCAAAATGAGTACATAGTTTCTTGTCACAATGTCATCATTACAGTGAAGTAAGCAAATCCCTGTGCTATTTATAATGCATGCCACTCTTAATCTAAGTCACACCTGATGTCCGTCGTCAGCCAAGTCTTCACAGTCAGCATCCACGATAAAGATATCTGCTCATGGAGCTATAGATCTCACACTTTCCACCTCCAGCTGAGATGAATAGGTTGGGAGGAACTCCTCTGACATTCAACATACAGGACACAGTACAGCAATGTATAGTGATGTGTCACAGCAGAGCAGCAGTTTAGCAGAGGCTGTGCTCGATAATCTGCCTCAGCCACACTTAGGCCATGGCTGGCTGTGAGGTCTATGATAGTACTCCGGATGTCATGATATGATAATCCCTCAATGTCTTTAAACAGCAATTGAAGACCCATCTCTTCAATGAGCACTTAACACATGTTCATTCCCTAAACCAACTTAACAAACAAACTTCACAGCTAACATAAAAACAGTGTTTCATGTCTTCTCTGAGTGATCTGACAGGGCCCTGGTACAGTATTAACTTCAGCTCTGGTAGAATCTTAGTTTGCTAGCGGCTCTTAATATAAGTCTAGATTTATTAGTGTCAGGGACATGTATTCTTTGTAGACTACAAAGGACCCGTGAACGTTGCTCTGGATAAGAGTGTCTGCCAAATGCCGTAAATGTAAATAAAATTGGATGTGAGCTTTCTTCCTATCCGCTCCCCCTTTCACCATATCACCCCTACGCTCAGACAGGGCCTGCTGAGGCTGATTCAGGTGTACCATAGCTGACTCTGTGGACCATGATAGTGACCTCAATGTGATGTAAAATAGTCTGTCATCCCCTGTCTCGTCCTAATTCTCTGTGTGTTCCGCTCCCTTTTACCACACCACCCTACATTCTGTCTTGGGTTGATAGCTTTTCCCCTTGCACGGCCAAGGAACTTGCTATTTATTTATTACACATAGTATTTTGCATGCAGGGATTTATGCAGTGAACAACTGCGCTGAGTTTGAAAAGTACGTAATATTTTGCATGTTAAGATTTAGACGGTGAGTGTAAAATGTACACCGCCTACTAACATCTGTTATGACTGAAATTTCATAGTCGAATGATGACTTTTGTTTTGCAGAAGTACATTTTGAGAGAATGAGAAATGAAATGGCACATGGTTAATTGCATTGTGGGTTTTTTTGGGGGGGCACTATTCTGAGAAGGACTTGAGAGTTTTGGGTGCATCTAAGTAACTGAGAAAAACTAATGCAGAATTCAGCTTGTGTGTGATTATATGTGTGTATTTTAAGTATTTTACAGTGGCTTTAAACCTGCCTCCACCAGTCAGATTTTAGAGCCAAAGCTGTCTGTTTATAACAGAAATACAGTGCAGTGCAGCAACTGCACCTTATTCTGTCATCATGTGTCCTAAACAGAGCAAAGGAATGGACTACATGAGAAGAGTGGCAGAGTTGGATGAAGGCACTATCAGATATGCAGCCTTATACAACCTGGGCAGGGCCTACCTCGAGGGTTATGGAGTTCAGGCCTCCAGTGCAGAGGCAGAGAGGTGAGCTATGGGGCCACAGCAACTCCTCTGATGAATTATCAACAACAGATGTCTGGTTCTGATCAGCCAGCCGCTTCTCTCCATCCATGCAGGTACTGGCTCATGGCTGCAGATGATGGAAATCCCAGGGCCAGCGTCAAAGCTCAGACCTCTCTTGGCATGTTCTATTCCAGTCCTGAGACGCAAGATCTCAAAAAGGTACTAGCACACATGTCTTCAACAACCTTGCAAAGAAAAAAGGCCAACAGACATTTAATGTAGAGCCAGCATTTGGTTAGAAGCAATAGTATACAAAGCAGAGACTGGGTAGACTAGTCAGTGAATTTTTAAAATTAGTTTGGGAGTAAGTGTGATGGCATCAGAAGGAGTGACATGTAACAATAGTTCAGTACTTTTTTAATTCTACAGCACCATAAATAATTTGTTACTATAGTTCTTAATATTTTCAGTTCTTTATTCAAGTAGATTAACACTATATTGATGTGGTATTCTGTGTACAGGCTGACTGTGCATGCCTTAACCTATTTTCTGTTTGTTTGAAAGGGTTCATACAATGGAAAACTGATTTTTTTTTCTTTCAATTAAGTACTAAATTTCAAAATGCTTAATCATTAGTCCATACAGTCCTCAATTGAAAATTAAGCTCCAACAGCCAGTTTTGAAATCACTGGTTTCATGATGTCATCAGCCAACGTGTTTGCATATTGTCTATTCAGCCTACCTTGGTTTAACTCCACCCTTTAATGTTGAAGCTACAAGGGATATTTCTGTCTGGGCCACTTTTTGAATTAGACTCAACACAGAGCAGCCAGTCACGATTTTAGTAAGAAAGACAGGTTATAAATTGGTAATGTAAAAAGGAATTATGACTGTTTTGGTAAATTAAACCACATATGTGTCATATGTGGGCCTCAGAGAAAGAAATAAAATGCAGGATATGGGCTTTTAAAACTCAGTTTAAACATGTTCACTGAGGCTTTCCTAAGCACTTTAGTTATTTTGATTTGGATAGTTTTGGATAGTTTTTTTCCCATAGCATCATTTTGATATGGTACATTATGACACAACAATCGGTATTGGTATCAGAGTCAGAATTCTGGTACAGTGAAAAAAATATACTTAAAATATAATAAAACGTAACTGACATTGTGTATGTATATCCTAGGCTTTCTTCTGGCACTCAGAGGCGTGTGGTAATGGCAGTCTGGAGTCGCAGGGGGCGTTAGGGATTATGTACCTGTATGGCTATGGTGTGTCTAAGGACCTGGAGGCTGCTCTGTACTGCCTGAAGGAGGCAGCAGAGAGGGGTAATATACATGCCGAGGGCCACCTTGTGGCTTGCTACTACCACCAGAAACTCTACGCCAGAGCCCTAGATCTGGTTAAGAGGTACAGTGATGCCTTGACCACTATCTTGACATCCAACACAGGACTAGGCCTTAGCAACTTATTAACTTAACCATTATAGCATAGGACTAATTTGTCAAGGTATGGAATTGCACAACTAAATGAAAAGAGAGTATAAGCTCTTGAACAACACATACATGAAAATCGAAAATATGAATGTACACATTTTATTAGAGGAAGAGAGCCAGAATTATAGGCACTGCATTATTACCACAGTACTCATATTAATCGCAAAGCAGACCATAGCTGAGCTCAGAGTATTTAATTAGATCATTATTATGTATTTCATCCCACTCTCGGACAAATGTTGAGCTTACAGTAACAAATGCTTGGAGGAGATTTCCCAGATGGAAATCTAGATCTAATAAATAATTTCTGTTTCGGTTGTTGCTTACTAAAGTTAACCTTGCAACCACCCAGTACTATAGTCTGTGGAGGACAGTTTGAGATAGTGCACATCCACTACACATGCTGTGTGCTTTAGAGTTTTTATGTGTTGTTTTATGTGTTGTGCTGATAGCTTGCTATGTAATGTTATGGAACAGAATCTTCTACTATTAGGCTATAGTCAATCTGTACTCACTTACTGGCACCCTTGTTAAAGATGAGTAAAATGTCTTTGTTGTTAATTATAATTTCTGTGTAAAAAATAGAAAATCTAACATTTAATTGAAACACATTTTGCCTAGTTAAACAAAAACTGTTTACAGAAAATATGTTTCACAAAACTTACTGGCAACCCTAAAAATGATGAACAAAGTAATTATGAACAAACCATTTGAAAGGCATGCCAGGAAAAAGATTTTTTTCATCTAACCACAAATGTATGCACCTGACGTCCTCTAGACTTTCACCGGAATCAGGTTCTGTGGTCAGATGAGACAAAATTGGTCACCAAAATTCAAGGTGGGTTTAACTGCAAAAGAAAGAAAGACAGAAAAGAACCCGTTCCACCCTGTAAAGTATGGTGGAGGATCTGGGGTATTTTGTGGCTGTTTTTATTCCAAAGGCCCTGGAAACCTTGTTAGGATACATGGCATCACATTCTCCACGGAGTATCAAGAGATATTAAATAAGTCTGGCTGCCTTTGCCTAAAAAACTTAGCCGCAGTCTTCCAGCAGGACAATAATTTAAAACATACAACCAAATCAACCCAAAAATAGTTCAGTGACCACATCAGGCTTTTGACATGGCCATCCCAGTCCTGACGTAAACCCCATCGAAAACCTTTAGAGTGAGCTGAAGAGGAGAGTCCAAAAAAGTGGACTCTGAAGGATCTGGAGGGATTCTATATTGAAGAGTGGTCTCAGTTTGCTTGCTCTGTTTTCTCATCAAGTATGAATTGGAGAAGGCTCATTACTGTCATGCTGACAAATATAGGATGCATGACCTACTAACTCTGTTTTAATTAAAGCTTATAATTCTCTCATATTTTCAGCATACGACTGAGCTAATTAACCACGAAAACATTTTTCTTGACCTTTCCAACCCATCTTTACCAAGGGTACAAATAATTATGGAGCTGACAAGTTAAGCTTGTGACAGTTCATTAGTTAGAGAGTCCAAATGTCATGATGTAAGAGCTGTGCGCTTAAAATAAAGTTTTGTTTACCATTGCGTGCTTTAGCAGCACTGTTTATTTCATAACTTAGAACTTTGTTCATGACTGATCCACAAACTTTGCAGTAATGGCAGTGCTCAAATGACAATTTAATTAGTTCACCTGCAGTTTTATTATTAGGATGGAGTAACACTATTTTAAAAATCAGGAAAATTAAGGACTGGTGACACATTCTTCTTCTGTTTATTACATTTTTAATGTTCTAGCCTATTTTTGGCACATGAAATTTTAAAAGGGCATGTTGTTCCATTGCAGGATTTGCCAGTATGAAGACATAAATGCCTTAGCCAAGCGCACAGGCTGCCTGCCTGAGTACATCAGTAAAGGTATCGCCATCGGCCTCTTCTATTACGCTCGCTGTCTACAGCTGGGCCGGGGAGTGCAGCAGAACGGAGAGAAAGCACAGCACTATTACACAAAGGTATTCACCCATCAGCTTGTATATCTCTCTGTAATACCACCACAACTCTGGAGAGCACTGTTACAACATTCAGCTGTTTATTAGCCGGTTGAAAGACAAGAGGCTGCTGAAACACAAGCAGCATGTAAGAATGGGTGCTTGTTACATTATTTCCCTCTGGCTCCTTCCAGTCAGGCCTGTAGTCTGCAGTATTGCTGCTGATGCCCAATTTCACTGTAAATTGACATTCCAAAACACAGTGCCTGCTGTGGTGCACATATACTTTCACAGTTGCAGAGAGTTTCTTGTATCTTTCTCTCCAGGCAGCCCTGATGAACGCAGAAGTGTGTAAAGACCTCCAGACGGACGTCACTTATGGCAGGATATAATAGATGTGACCAACGTTGCCTCAATCCTTGAAGGCCTCTAGTAAAGCCTTTAAAAACTACCACTCTCACTCTTTCAGTGTTGACTGAAAACAGGTTTTCAAGGGGTTAACACCAGGTACTGTCAGGCAAACTGGTATAGTTATGGTAAATTACGCTGTTAAGTATATGATCCATACGTCTAGAGCACAGGATATTAAAAAGATAGATTTAGAATAATGATGGAGAGACCTTAAATAACAACCTGTGTACAGTAACTGCGCCAAGTAGGCCTAGCGAATTGGACATCAGTTCATTACACTTTTGTTCACTGTAGTAGGATTTTTCATCCTGTTCATTCTTAAATTGATTTTTTAAACACAGAATGAAACAATAAAAATAATAAATAATAATAAAACTCGGTTTCCATAGTAACGCTACTGTTTCAGTGGTGCAGTTTACAATTCCAATTTGTTTGCAAGCCTAAAAAACGAAAATAGTGTGAAAATGTGTTTAATTCTGAGGACGTTATACTGTTGACATCCACCTTTAACACCAGCAGACTCTCACTTGGTTCAGATTAGTGTTATTAACTTTAATGCTTTCAGAGACAAGCTGACAAAAAAAAAAAAAAAACTTTAGCCCAATTTTGGTTACTGAAAAAAAAAAAACCTAAAACATTTAAATGTCAACCAAGCGAGTTAGGGTTAAAGGGTGCTCACATTTTATTCTAAGTTTCTGAGCGAGTTCTATAGTCTGTGGAGAACACTTTCACACATATCACATCCTTAATGCCATCACATCAGTAATCCATTTGAACTGATATTTTCAAGGTGATATATGTTGTTTATTCAAGTCTTGTAGAAAACCTGTAGTCTTTTAAAAACACTGATAACTATGTAATGTCTGTATTACGTAACACTGAAATTTTCCTCTAAGGGATACATCAGACGGTAACGCATCAGATACAGCAAACTGTCTCATTGGGTGCTACACTTCTGCAGCTCTCAGTCATTTTATTGTCAGGGTGAGTCCAAATACCTTGTACGAGATGTAGCAACTGGCCAGCTATTAAGTAACACATATGAATTTGTCTTCAAATGCTTACTCTTGCAGTACTGTTTCCTTCGGAGTTTGTTTTTATACACAGTTATGGACGTTTTACAATAGTGGTGATGCTATAAAATAATTCCTCATTGTAATCTGTTCCTCTGCACTCTTTTTTAAGACAAAAGAGTAACAATTTTATGTAACAACAATAAAGACCAGTGACACATATTCTTCTCTTCTGCAATTTATTGCTTATAAATGCTCTAGTCTATTTTTGGTAAAAATAAAATCTATAATAATATCACAAATGAAATTGTCACAATAACTTTACATGACATATTGAACAATTAAAAGTCTTCAAAATGATCACAATGTGTACTGTACAGTAGGTAGGGAGGTTAAAGAGGTCCAGTTTTTCTTTCTTTTTCTTTTTTTTTTTTTTTTTTTTTTTTAAGTACAACACTCATTTAACAACTATTCACATTTTTCGACCTTGCCAGGTCTAACAAAAACCCACAGACAAAAAAAAAAAAACAACAACAAAAAAAAGCAAATAAAACTTGGCTGGTTGGCAGTATACCTGGTGTGTAGATACAATCCAGCAAGAGAAAGAATGAAGACAAATGTAATAGTGGTGTCTGTGAAGCCCCCTAAGTGCTACTAAGTCAAGTATTTTCAGATAAAGATTCAGGAATAAAACGAATTTCCTTCCAGCACACTAAAGTAAAAGTAAATAACCGAAGCCAAGGTGGCCATTCCTCCAGTGGATGGGTGTCCGTGTGATCAGACCTGTTTCGCTTCTGCACTCAGATCAGGGCAGAGTTCTTTGAGGAGCATCTCCATTAGGATCTGTGACATGAGAGAAGTGGAGACTATTTAGGAACAGGGAGAACTTTCACTGGTGTTTGTGAAGACTCATTCATTTTCAATTGCTTACTTGTGTTAATGCTAGCATTAATGACATTATCCTTGCATTGCCACTAGATGTCTCTATTCTCAAAGCCAAAGAGTGCTAGGGTAAAACCACCACCATTAAAAAAAAAAAAACCCTCTTACAAGAAGGGAAAATGCTTACAACTGCTTTGTTTCTTGGCCGTAAACTTGAGACAGAACAGCAAGTCACGGGGCTGAAAAATGCATTTGAGTAATGGAAAATACCACACCGCACTTTCTACAGTGCATCTAAATTTGGACGTTCCCATGAACACACAGCCTTTCAGTGGAGCAAAACAAGAAGAAGGAGAAACGAGAGTGGCAGCTGCAAAGCAATGAGGTTAAATCTGGGCTGGAGTGACTGGGCAGGATGTAGACTTACATAAAGGAGATGCTTGTTGGCGTTGGCTTCCTGAAGTGCGTTGAAGATCTTAATGATTCCATACCTGGCGTTCTGCTGTCCCACTAGGTTCTGTAGTTCAACTGATGGACAAAAATTGAGAGTCCTTCCGTTACAGAAACAGTCTCACTTTCATGCACCAACAGGAGAAACTAAGATTTGCATTTTCGTCCAACATTTAAATTCAATATTCGTGTGACCCTTCCTCTGAGGTACAAAGTGCTTTCTATTGTTCCTCCTCATCTAGAGCCACTGAAAACAAGGACTGAGTGCTTAGGGCTCTGAAGTGGAGCACTAATAACCCCTCTTCTAAGAGCCTGAGGCTGTTTCTGTGTACAGACTGGATGGAACTAAAACAGGATACTGATTTACAGTAAGTAGCACAGTATTAACTTTCATAAACCCTTGGTTGCATCTCCAATACAACAACTCTACTATGAGCAATAATTAGCAAATATCAAAATCAGCTTCACGGAAGCAGATTAGTTCAATTCATTCAAACATTCCTTTTACTACTCCCTTATGATTAAAAAAAAAGTGCATCTCATAACCTGCAATGGACTACAGCCCTGAAAATGAGCAAAGAACAAACAAAACAGTGAGTAAAATTGTACATTGTGACTATTGTAAATCAGCATCACATCATGCTGACAGTCCATTAAGTAGATTATTTTGTATAGTCGTGTCCTCTGGGTGCCTCACATTTCTCCTGCTCACGCAACAGCGCACAGATCGAGCTGGAGTCGGGCGCTGAAAGCTGCAAAGTGGAACAGCGTTTTGGTGTGCAGCTGGGAGAATCTAATGCAGAGCTGTGGGTAATTACTGCACGTCTCTGCTCAGCGGAGAGCCTCTGAGTGGAAACGTATTTATAGTGGACCCCAGATCACCTTTAATTAAAACCACTGCCTCACCGCTCAGGTAACAGCACTTCACATCAACAGCCTGGTGATTCTGTTTCAAGTTACAAAACAAATTGGCAAAAAAAAAAAAAATGTTTGTTTCATTTCAGCACTGGAAAGGTGAAAACATTTTTTAAATTTAAATGAATACTCCAGCATATCGCGGCCTAAAGTCGGTTTGCAACATCTGTAGCATATGGCTGATTGCCACTGACCGTTTTGCTGCATATCTCTTAAAAATAGAAAACTTGCCGAAAAGCACTTCTAACAGAAGTAAAGTAAGGAAAAGTAAAAGTAAAGTAAAGTAAAGTAAAATGGCCCCTTATAGTCACGAGTGAACACACCACAGCACACACTGTGAATAGTGTGAAATTCTTTCTCTGCATTTAATCCATTCACCAAGAGAAGCAGTGGACTGCCACCAATGAGGGGCGCCCGGCAGTGTGTGGGGACGGTACCTTGCTCAAGTGTACCTCAGTGATAACACTAGCAGTCCTGGGATTCAAACCCAAAACCAACTCCCTAACCACCAGACCACCAGCTGCTGAACTTCAGTCATTCTTTCATAAATTCTTTTGTCAAAGGTGTTTGTCAGTGAAGCTGTAAATCTGTATATTATGTTCTTTCAGAGATGAGAGAATAAAACTGATGTAACAGTTTAAAAGCGTACTGTTGGACTTTTCAACAGCTCAACTTGATAACACATGAATGGTAGGAAACCTTTTGGAAAGCAAAAGTAATCGTATCTTTTTCCTGTGTTGCTCCAGTGTTCCAAAAAAGAGTAAAGTGCAATTACTATGGTTTTTAATGTAATTAGATGGCCATTAAGGGCTATTAAATAAATGGCCAATGCCTTTTAAGTGAGTTTCGAATCAACAGGTTTTCAGTTTTTTTTTTTTTTTAATTACAGGGAACAGCTGAAAATTAGTCTGTGGTTATCAGCGCTTACAACACAATGACAGCTGTCATTTAAGGCATGTCAAAGTGGCGGGTCTGCTGAATTAGCTTGAAAAAAGCTAAAGAACTCCTTTTAAGTCACCTAAATGAGTTTTGTATTTTAGAAAAGAAAAAGCCACTGCAAGCTCACTCTCTCACCTGGAATGTTTTCCAGCAGCTTCTGCTGGGCTCTCTCCTTTGTCTCCTGACGCTCAGAGTCTGAGCGAGCGTTGTTATGGGGCGCCAGCTTCCCATTAGGCCAGAAAGTGTCCCGGAATATATTAATGTAGTAAACCATCATCTGCTCGCTGAAGATCCAGTTTACTGTGTCTCGGATCTGCCTACAGGGAGAGGGGAGAGGAAACAGTCAGAGAACTGGCATGGAGTAGGGTAAGACTTCTCTTAAAGATACGGTGCATGATTATAGATGGATGTATGAAAATCTAAACATAGGGAGCATGACAATATTTCCACTGCAACTCTTTAAAAAGATTTTAATCTTAATGGTTTTGGATTTGCTACAGTCTCAAACCATGTGATTATCTCTGGGTTTTATGCCACGCTATTTCTCCAAAACCAGTACGCTTCCCATTCTCTATGCATATAGCTTCCAACGTATTTTCTTAGTTAATTTCTACTACTATAGCGTGCACACACACACACACACACACACACACACACACACACACACACACACACACACACACACACACACACACA